>JANAVB010042193.1:0-58003 GCA_029216955.1 Iris pallida
CAAATAATTAATTTTATTTGTATGAATTTTAGTATATAAAAGTAAGAATATTCTATAATAGAAATATGATTTACGTAGAATGCTTCATTGTTGGTATTCGTATTTATGGCATAAGTTATATATCTATTTAAAATTGTATGATGGAATATATATATATATATATATATAATATATATATATATATATATATTTATATATATAGATATATTATATTATATATATATATAATATATATAATTTATTAATATTATATATAAAAAAAATATATATATATTATTATATTAATTATATTATATATATATATATATATCATTATATGTACATATACGTATATATATTCAGATATGTATACATATATGATATACAAAGAACTAAGCCCACAGGCCACCTCGATCCTAAACCCCAAGCAACAACCCAGCCCACAACAAGGCAGCCCAATCAAGCCAGGCCCAACTTCCCCCTAACTCTGTTTACAACAGTAGCACTATATATATCCGAGAGCGATAGAGAGAGAGAAGTATCAACGAAACCCTAACATGACTCCAACGCCGCCACCCACACCTGCGCGCCACCCATGGACCACCGGCGCGTGATCCTGGACCACCACGTTGGCCACGCGAGCCGCCAGAGGCCGCACGCATGCGAAAAAACAGAGCAGCCATAGCAGCAATTGCACCCGTGAGGACGACTTCGCAGGTATCATACACCCTCGTCTCATCATCGTTTCTCGAACCAATTGGTCCAATGGAAAGACAACCTATATGGCTTTCCACCACTTTAATTAGTTTCTATTCAAATGCCCTAGGTTGTCCGATAAATCAACCCAAAGTCGACCAAAAATCTGTTCCAAACAGAATATATAACAGTCCATGAACCCACATTGGAAGATCAATTCCGATCGATCCAGTAACAGTTTAGAAATTCTACCTGAACAAAGTTTTAGAACACATATAGGACTGTGAAACCTAGTGTACAATTTCTATTTTCATCCAGTAAATAGACAGTAAACTGTTTAGAAAAATTAAGAAAAACTACGTAAAATAGTTTTCAAATATTAGAAAAACTTTCGTTACGACGTGCGTCCCGCCAATCCGGGCGACGTGGTCGCAAACCGAAAGCATCAAAAGGTGCCTATCGGCTTCGCGGACGTGCGGGCTTTGACGGAATTCAAATTGGGCGTGTGCGCGCGACGAATTTGATGCGTATCCGTCGAAATTTATCGTATGGCCTCTGTGCAAATTTTCTAATTACTTTGTGCACGTTCGTCAGATCGAGAAGAAACTTGTGCCAACAGGACCGTATCATTTTTTGGTCCTGTATGCCAAGTTTCGTCCGATTCTGAGACAGTGATCGGATCGTCTTTTGCGGGCCCTACAATCCGATTCAACGGGCGATTTTGTGCACGGCCTACCGGAATCCAAAATTGGACATAGCATTGGGTTCGTATCATCAAAAAAAATCTGTAGATATATATTTTGATGACTTTAGAGACCCTTGACTCTGGCACGCTTTTCGGTGCAAAGCGGATCCAACGGCGGACATCGTTTTGACCCAAAATTACCGTTTTGCCTCTGTATCCAGAATTGGACTTAAGGACAGGAAATTCTAGCTAATTTGACTATTCTAAAAATGTTGATAATGTTTATTTCAGCATTCGGAGATTTTTTGCATGTGTTGACTTTAGTGACTCATCTGAGTGGTTGTACTATCGGTTTCACTAGCAAAGGACCTCAGGCAAGGGCACTTTCTGATTGCTTTTGATTCATAGTAGTCTTTACATTTCATGTTTATGCATATGTTATCTTGCTTGTTGACACATTGTTACATGCATTAGTGTCATGGATATCTACATACATTATTTTTGATTGTCATGTTTTCGTATTTCGTGACTTGTTCGAGTCCATGAGTAGTAGTCGGGGAAAAAATATCTTAGTAGACATGTGGACTACCCAGAACTATCCCCCGTGTCTTTCTTAGAGAATAGTAGCTGCACACGACACGTGCAGGGTGCCAGATTTATCCCTAGCCGTTCACATGTCGAAACTGATATTTCAAACCACATAGATAGTTGTCTTTTATTTGTTTTTGTTTTCTCCACCACTTGCCATGTCATCAGTTACTTTCTAGTTTTTATCTCTTATATGTTTTTTCATGTCTTGTTAATTCTATTATATTTTTGCATTTTCGTCGTTTTGTGTGCTTGTTCCATTTCTGACTGGAAACTAACATTTTTCAGGTTTAGTTGTGGCTTCTCTTAGTATGGGAGATACGGTGTACTTGCAGGTCAAAACCTAGACTTTAGATAGTTGTTGTAGCTATTTCAAGTATGTATAAGAACATTGTATTTTTCTTTCCAATATAAATATTGTAAATATTGTAATAAAATTAGAATTGTGAATGAGCAATAAAGTTATTCTTTATATGATTTTGAGCATCATGGCCTTGACAGCGTTCTACCGCCGACTCTGTGGCGTAGGCTGGCTTGGACACATTTCGTATCCGAAAAAATGGGTACAGGTCGTGACAGTCATGGATGGCCAGGATTGTTGTTGTTGGGGGGGTCATGGATGGATGAAATGGCAGTTTCAAGGGTTAGAATCAAAGCATTCCCTATAAAACTTCTCTTTCGATCTCTCTTCAATTCTTTTCATGCTGTTTCACCCACTTCTCCATTTCTTTCATTCTTCTCCTTTGGTGAGGTAACATAGAAGAGTAGGTCATTATCTTGAGATCAAGGGTGTGGTGCCTAACCCTACCAAGGTGTGTGGCATTAAGGATCAAGTTAAGTGCATTTTTGCATTGTGAATAAAACCAAATTTTCTTTCGTTTTTCATTTTATACTTCTTGTTGCTTAGTCTTATCCAAATTATCATGTTAATTCTTTGTATGCATCGTAGGCATGTAATTGATATGAAAATGTAGTATGGATTAGTGTGGGTATCAATATGGGAATGGTATCCTATAATACTAGGTTTAAGCCTAGGTTTTGAGAGTTAAATTTGAGTTTAGACCTTACCCCAAGCTCCAAATTGCTATAGGGACCCCATACTAGCTATCCTACATCTGTTAGGCATAATTTGGAATTAATGTGATATATTCTTGGTGCAAAAAACCTCGACCTAAGCATCGGTCTGTATCGTATTAGTGCGGATAATATTTTTTTTCCTATTACTATGTGAATTTTCCAATTTACTAAAAGTTTTGTGTGTTGTTCTGCAAGGCAGAACAGTATACTGATAGTATACTGTGTGACACATTTATCTTTCCTGCAAGTCTAGTGTGATATTTTGTAAGACAAACAATATACTGATAGTATTTGTTATCCTGCTGATTTTTTAGGATATTATCCAGGTTGTGTCGTCTTCTCGTTTGGGCATTTTGCTTTCCTCGAGATATTGCCCAGTTACTACCTATTATATTTTAGATCGACCCCTTTACCCTGTTATTTTCATTATAGTGTTTTATAAATTATTGATAATCAAAAGAATTTATCGATGGATTGCTTATGAACCAGTAGACCCTAGAACCCTGTTGTTAGGTAGAATAATGTATAGTAGTCCTAACTTTGACTAGATAATATATGATATCCGAATGGAAAATAATCATTGATTATTATTGTGATTGATCGATTGATTGGCTGTCCTTGACCTAGCTATTATATTCGTACTTTGACTACCAGCTTACCTTTGAAACACTGGCATTATTATCGCACCGGGTGCTACTAATTACTGAGCATTGTGGTGCTATACTATTACTGTGCACTGAGGTACAATATACTGTTATAGTAATATTATATGATTTCCCTATATGGATTCTCTTGTAATTGGTCACTGGTCCTAGTGTGGACTCGCAGGTTTGAACAACTACTAACCCGCCCCTAGTGTGGACTCGCAGGTTAGCATCACCCTCGCCCCTAGTGTAGGCTCACAGGTGTTGAACAGATAACTACTAACCCTCGCCCCTAGTGTGGACTCGCAGGCATCACCCTCCCCTAGTGTGGGCTCGCAGGTGTGTAACAGATAACTACTAACCCTCGCCCCACTACAAGAAAATAGGGTTTTCCCGACGTTTATTGTTCCGACGTTTATATTAAAGTCGGCTTATGTATGATATACCGACGTTCTGCAGTAAACGTCGAAAAATATTGATGTTTTCTCGTAAAGGTTGAGAATTTCTGACGTTTATTTTTGGTATTTATGAATAAGTCGGCATAGACATGATATGCCAACGTTTTACAATAAATGTTGAGAAATTAACTGACGTTTGAATGTAAACATAAAAAATATATGACTGATTTGTATAAACATCTGATCATTTTGGGAATGCAAACTCGATTAATTTTTAGTCAGGAGAAGGAAAAAAGTTGGTTTATTGATTTAAGGAGAAAACTCTCACAGTTGGGTTTTTGCCACCCAAATATTTTCCAAAATTTAAAATCACTCTACGTTTTCTATTTGCTTTTATTTGCAATAACTCTCCCTCCCTCCAGTAGACTTAGACTCCAACCCTTCACCACCCCCTCCTTTTTCCCTCCCTAAAACTCTAACCCTAACCCTACCCTACAATAAAATCCTAATCTTGCTCGTGCCGCCACCGCCTTCGACCTTCCAGTGCTGGCGGATGGAAGCCTTCTGCGTCTGAACGACCTCTGGGACAAGAATGGGGCCCAAGAAAAGAAGATGAGGAAGGGGCGAGGGATCGGGCCCGGGAGGGGCCACAAGGGGGAGAAGGCCATATGGTCGATTAACCCCATCGTGGTTGAGACTCCCCAAGTGCGAGGTCAAGAACTGCTTCAGCCTCACTTTCTAGGTTTGTTACTTCGGTCTCTACAGGTTAGTCACTATCTCTAGATTATAACATATGGCATGCAAACTGTTTGAGAAAATACTCAAATGAGTCAAATATTTTTTTGCTTTTCGTTTATGTCGGTGGCAGTATAAAGGGAGTTCGACAAAACTTATAGTCCCTACATTCCGATAATTAGTGAGGCTCGAACTGTTTAAGCATCGATTGCCTCAATGATCTAGTATTGGGACTTAAGATGGAGCAATTTCCATGGTATTCCAGGTAGGTGGCCTTATGTTGCTTGTGCTGGATAATCGGTCTGTATTTAGTAATACTTGTCTAACAAGTATATGTATCTGGTTGAGGAAATAAAGTAACAAAATGTCATGTGAATTTATAATTTTTCATATTTTAAATGTCTAAGGTTCTGTGAATATGTTACCAACCTTGTTTTTTTATCATTTTAATGCTTATATATTGAGGAACATTGATAAAAGTATATTCTTTCTCATAATTTTTAAAAAAGGAATACATATTTTCCACGATAATACTCCAAGTTACGTAGATTTCACCATTAATGTAGAAAGAGCTCTTCGTATTCTTGATGGTGCCATGCCTCTGCATTTTTGCGTTCTCTTCCATAACTTTGTTGCTTCGTGCTAGTCTGTTCTTTCATCCCTTTAAGTGCATGTAGTGATTATTTGAGCCTGAAGCATCTTCTTTCTTTGTTGCACAGTTAACATGTTTTATAAGTCATTTTGTACTAGGAATCAATCTAGATGGATGTAGGAGTAAGTGCATACTTGCACTTTTCTATCTGCAGAGAATATTGATGCTTGGATAGTGACTAGTGCCTAATTGCAAAAGTAACAGTTTGTATTATGATTATGCCTGACATTCTGCTTACCTATACATACATGTATTTTATTTTGAGTTATGAAGCAAGACATTGAGAATATGACCAGTGTCGTGTGGACATGTATTATGATTGTGCCTGACATTTCTGCTCAGCTATGTATACATGAATTTTCATTCTAAGTTAGGAAGCACAACACTGAGAATATGACCCACTGAGAATTTGACCGATGATGTGTCTGACACTTATCCAACACAACCCAAATAGTAAAATACATTAAGGCACCAAAATAGGTGCCATGTTATGTGTTGTCATATCTCTACCGCGTCATAACGAAAACGTATCGGTCACAACATGGACTCCAAAATATACTAAGAAGCACCAAAATAGGTGCCTTGTATGTGTCGCAATGTACTGTGTCATGAAATATCATGTGTCTGTGCAATACAGATTCTGAGTATGTAGATAGTGGTTTGTTTTTATCTGACATCTTTTGCAAGTTAAAAGAGTAACACTAATAAGTAGGCCAGAATTCGTGTAATTGTCGTGTCACCCAGAATTCTTGTAATTGTCGTGTCACAGTCCCCTTCTAAGAGTGCCAGCGAATGTTGCTTGAATTCCATCACCTGAAAAATAATCTAAATTATTGGCTGACTGTTATGAAGTAGCTTATATGGTCACAACATGGCTAAGTATAGTAGTCCCCAAAGAATCCTGTGTCAATATGCATCTATGTTGAGTTCAATTGATGAGAGTATATTGTCAGAAGCATACTTTGGTAGTAATGATTTAGAGTGGGGAATAGTCATCCATTGTTGTGTAGCAGCATAGAATTTTGAGGAATTATAATTTTCCAAGAAAGAAGTTTAGTTGTCCATCGTCTTTCTCAAAGATAAGGTACTAATGCAAGGCCCGGTGTGGGTTGATTTAGTTAAACATATCTCAGCTATAGTGTTGACAAAATTCTGTTCAGATAGCAATATAAGAGAACCACGTTAGTTGCACAAGTCTAAGGATTTTATGATTGCTATAACCTTCCCATTCTTCTCCTTAATCTGATAACCTGATGCTTGTCATTTTCAATTATTTTATTTATTTGAAGTAGCTAGGTGTATGATTATTTTATGGTTTTTGCTTGTTTTTTCTTACCTTTTATACTAGTTATCGCTGGGATTACTAAATCTGTTGTTTTCTTTTGTTTATTATGTCAATGCTTACTGTGATTAATGAAATGTTTTGTGTTTGATTAGTGTCTCTCGATTAAAATGACTTGCAATCAGCAGATCAGCAGACATATCAACTATTATAAACTAAAGTAGGAAAAATTTCTGTTTAGAAAAAGTATTTTTGCTCAAAAGGTTATCTCTAGATAAATAAAATGTATGCTCTGATTTTAATCTCTCAATCAAGATGGGATTTAGAATCTGATCAGCATCTATATATGAGTTCCCTGGAAACATTTGCTTTTGGCCTACCAATAGGATGCCCTAAGATGTGGTTACAACCATCCACTTTTCCCTACTAAACAAGATGTTAATGGTGAATATTTTCTATGACACTTAAAGTGGAATTGGACTTGTTCTCTATTTACAAGCAAATGTTGGTCGTTCTTGGAAACCATCAGATATATTTCCGATCTATGAGTGTCATCATAGTGGTTCACGAAATTGTGGCTATAACATAGAAGAATATATCATTTTGTATCCTCATAGTATCCTATTCATTATTTCAATATGTGGATACATGTCATTGGATCCAATAGAGCTCAATTGTCTTCCTATTTTCTGTTATTGTCTTCTAGTGCCATTCATTTTGCTGCTTAATATCCTAGCATCTATGAGAGATTTAGAAACTGGTTTGTATGATACTCTTTTGTCACCCTGTAATATGGCATTAAGGGTAATCTCACTTGCTATTCCTGTTTATAAATTAGTTTGTATGATACTCTTCTGTCACCCTCCAATATGGCATTAAGTGTAATCTCACTTGCTATTCCTGCATATTAATAGGATTATAGAGTGAATTTGAACAAATTTTATATCTGAAATACTGAAAAGAGCAAAAATTAGTCTATACAACTGTAAGACATGCGCGATATTAGGGCCTGTTTGGTTCAGTTTGATACACTGGTATTTCCTTATGTTCAGTTTGATATACTGTTATTTCCTTATGCGCGATATTAGAGCAAAAATTAGTCTATAAACTGTTATTTCCTTATGTTCAGTTTGATACACTGGTATTTCCTTAGGTTCAGTTTGATCGACACACTGTTGTTCAGTTTGATAGTGTTGTTCCGTTTGCTACGCTATTTACAATTCTCGATTCACTTTTGTACTGCTGTTCAGTTTGGTACTGTTGTTCAGTTTGACACACTTGTGTATTTTGCAATTTTTATGTACCACTACATCAATAATGAAGTTGTGCAGGCTAATATGTGTGTTAGTTATAAAAGGAATGTCATATCCCTTTCTTAGTTATCTACACGGGAGATTATTTACAACAGAACTAGAGAGTGTGTGTTTGAGTTGGTTTGATTGATGAATGGAAACAGTACACCCCTTGACATTGAGATATTCTACTTCCTGGTACCAACATATTGTACTTTGCATGATGATGAACTAGTGAATGTGTGTTGGATACCAACATATTCTACTTTCTGATAACAACATTTTCTACTTTCTGATTCAATGTTGGAAATTATTTACAAGTATATTGACTTAGTTTTTGTTTTCCTATTCCCGTAGCATGTATTATGCTGTGTTCCCACATGTTTTCTTATTCCAGTAGCATGTATCATGTTGTGTTCCCACATGTTATAAACTTATTTGTGGTCAAATATGGTGACACACAGACCAAGAACTTAGAAGATTATGCATGTAATGATGCTTCTTTTATACTATTTCTTTGTAGGGGTTGGCTTTGAATGGTGATTATAAGCTATGATGAGGAATGTGTTACCTCGATTAGAAGCTAAAGTTGAGGGCCTCCCCACCAATTTGGTGATGGATGGAGGTATCCAACTTTTAGCTTAATTTTAGACTATGATGAGAAAGGTGCTACCTTTGAGTCTAAAACATACACCCATCCGATATCACAATTGAGTATCCATTGGTGCCCTCGATTAGAATCTAAAGTTGATGGCCTCCCCACCAATTTGGTGATGGATGGAGGTAGTCAGCTTTTAGCTTAATTTTAGACTATGGTAAGGAAGGTTCTACCTTTGAGTCTAAAATCTATAGATTGGCAATGATGAGTACCAATGTGTAGATATTTTTTTTCTAACAAAGGCTACTTGTGTTAGCTTACATGTTCCACTTGGATTACATTCAGTTAAATTACTATATATTGGTTTACAATTTATTTGAAGCAATTATTGATCTACTTTGGTTACATTTAATTGGATTATTGTATATGGATGCATTTTGAATGTGATTTCTCTGGTACTTGCCGTTTGCCAATTACATTCACTTGGATATCTCTGATACTTTGATTACATTCACTTGGAATCTCTCTGATACTTGGCCAATTACTATATATTTGTTTACATTATATTTTATCTACTTGGATTAGTTGGATTCTTTCTGATACTTTAATAACGTGTGATTTATCTGGTACTTGTAGTTTGGCCCTTTTTTTGTTTTCGATATATTCTGATCTTACATTCTAATATGTGATATGTTTTGTTGATTTATCTGGAATGAAGCCCTCTTGTACATTTAATAGTCATGGGCTGTTTGGTTTACATTTAATTTCATTACATTCAAGCTCTCTGGACTCAAGCACTCAGAGATATGTTTTGTTATATTTTGGTACATTCAGTTGTGAGGGTTGTTTAGTTTGTGATAATTTTTATACATTCAGTTGTGAGGGGTTGTTTGATACATTTTGTTTGAATTTATCTAGACTCAATCTCTCTGAGATTAGTTTACGTTAAATTCAATTTAATTTGGCTTACATTTAATTTAATTTGGTTACATTGGTGACTTTTCTAGAATCAAGCTCTCTGACACTGGTTTACACTTTATTTGCTTGACATTGATTTCTTTGATACATTCACCTTTGTGATGCTAGCTTAGTCCCTTCTACTTTAAGATGATGTAGTTCCATTATAAATAGATTTCTTGTTTGAAGGGGAAAATGCCATTTGCACAAATCATAGTGATCAATTCATTTTATTATTTTAATTTTGATAGTTTTGATTTCGATATCTTCAAAATATGTCATTAAACTTGTTTTTTTTTATTGTTGCATGCATGTGTTGATAGTTGTTGTTCAAATCTCCATCTTTCGTTTGGTGCGATCATCTTTGGAGAACCAAAGTCTAGTTTATAATTTATATATTGTTTGTAAAAACAATTACTTTATGCATTTTTGTTATAAAGTTCAACTGTTGTCGTATGTTATTTAAATTATAATGTTCAATTTAACTACTTTTCTTGAATTTATAATGTTAATTGGAGTGTGCATGGCAAATATATTCATTTTTTTAAATGGCTTTACCTTTACCGGCGTTTTGGTAAACGTTGGAAAATTTTCACCGATCAACACAAAACCCAACCTTTTAGAAAAAAGGTTGGGAAAAACAGTTAAGTTTTCCGACATTTTTGTTAAAATGTTGAAAAATTGTCAACCATGGACACAAATTCCTAACGTTTATTAAACATTGCTGCAAACGTTGGCTTTGCTTTTGCCAACGTTTATTGTGAACGTCATAAATTCCCAACTACGACAACGACGACGTTTATAAGAAACGTTGATCAAACGTTGGTAAAACATATGCCGACGTTTTTAGATCTTTTTCCGACGTTTATAAAACGTTGGTAAAAACCAATTTTCTTGTAGTGCCCCTAGTGTGGACTCGCAGGCTAGCATCACCCTCGCCCCTAGTGTGGGCTCGCAGGTGTGGAACATATAACTACTAACCCTCACCCCTAGTGTGGACTCGCAGGCTAGCATCACTCTCGCCCCTAGTGTGGGCTCGCAGGTGTGGAACAGTTAACTACTAACCCTCTCCCCTAGTGTGGACTCGCAGGTTAGCTTTAAGAATTCAAGGTACAGCAGTTTCGTTATGACTTATTCATTCTATGATACGATGCGACTCAGTCCAAGTACAGGTGATGACACGACATGACCTAATTATAATACACAAGAGAACCAATCCAATATGAATTATAAAATCAACTATAAATAAGAACTATATATACATACATCCAATATGAACTACAAAGCTAACTATAAACAAGGACTATATATGTACTAGCATGGACGATATACAAATCACATGTCAATAATCAACTAGTAAAACTATATAAGAATAGAAATATGCATGTAAATAAACTGTAGAGGGAGGCAAGGTATCTTGCCTGGAGGTTGCACGCAGATCCAACAAATATATAGTCAACTGATAAGCCACGAAGTCCAAGTCATCATAATTGTCTCCGAAAGCTGAAACAAACGTTGCCAACATTCTAAAAATAGTCAAATTAGCTAGGATTGCCTGTCCTTATGTCCAATTCTGGACACAGAGGCAAAACAGTAATTTTAGGCCAAAACGGTATCCGCCGTTGGACCAACTTTGCACCGAAAAACGTGCTAGAGTCAATGATCTCTAAACTCGTCAAACTATATGGCAACAAATTTTTTTGATGATACGAACCCAACGGTATGTCCAATTTTGGATTCCGGTGGGCCGTGCATAAAATCGTCCGTTGAATTGGATCGTGGGGCCAACAAAACGGCGATCCGATCAACTGTCTCAGAATCCGACCAAACTTGGCATACAGGACCAGAAAAATGATACGGTCCTGTTGGTGCAAGTTTCGTCTCGATCTGACGAGCGTGCACAAAGTAATTGAGAAATTTGCACAGAGGTCGATACGGTAAATTTTGACGGATACGCATCAAATTCGTCGCCCACACGCGACCAATTTGAATTCCGTCAAATCCCACACATCCACGAAGCCGATATTCACCTTTCGATGCTTTCGGTTCGCGACCACGTCGTCCGGATTGGCGGGACATATGTCGTATCGGACAACTTTTCTAAATTTTCTAAACCGTGTGCCGTGTTTTTCTTTGATTTTCAAACAGATTTCATTCACTGGATAGGTAACTATAATTTAAAGTAATGATGGGGTTTCGATCCTGGTTATGCCATCTACAGACCTATTAAAATAGATTTCTAAACCTATTGCTGAGACGACAAGAAATTGCCTTCCTAATCTAGGGTTTCGAACTAGAACTTCGTTCTGTTTTGGTGGTTATTCATCGATTTTTGAATCAATTAACCACAAAGATTGTCATGTTCTAAGTAAATATAATTACTGAGTCTAGAAGAGGTATAGGTTGTCTATCCTTAGAAGCTGACGGATCGAAAATCGAATAACCGTAGGGGAAGAGATACGGTTTCGAACTCAGTACCTGGGTCAAGTTGCTGCTGATGTTGCAGTCATATGCGTGCGCAACGACCAGCGTTTGGCTGACCTTGGGGCGGTGCTTCGGCGTCGTCCAGCGTCGTGGCGGTGCGCTAGGTGACTAGGGGAGGTCGCGCGGGAGGCGGGGCTGTTTGTATTAGGATTTCCTTTCTCGATCTTATATATACATGTATATATGCAGTCGAGCCGAACAGAGGGGTGGACGTTCGGTTTAAACGCTGGGCTGAGTTCTGTTGGGGTCTGTTGGGCCTTTGCCTGTGGGCTGAGGAGTTCGGTTGGGCTGGCCTGCTAGCCTGGGCTCGGGCTGGGCCGGCTCTTCCTTTGATTATATTTATTGCTTTTTCCTCTTTTTTTTAGCATAAATAAATATATATCTACATATATACATGTACCCTTGTACATATATATATAATATATATATATATATATATATATAGATATATATATATATATATATATATATATAATATATATATAAAATATATATATTTTTATATATATATATATATATTATATATATATATATATATATATAAAATATATATATATATATATATATATATATATATATATATATATATATATATATATACGTACACACGTATATAATATATATTTATATACACATATACGTACACACATATATAATATATATTTATATATACATATACGTACACACATATATAATATATATTTATATATCATACACGTATACTACTACATATATACGCTCACCAAATAATATATGTATACACAATCAATATTTATTATCACCATGTAACATATATGTACAACCAAGATATATAATATATACAATCATATATAATTATTAAATTAATTTAAATACTAAAATTATAATTAGGATTATTGGGAATATATGTAAAGCACATTGTTTACCATTTATGAACATATTTATACAGCAAGTATATATATATATATATTGCCTATGTAAATGCTAAAGTCCAAATATCATTCTACAGGAATATTATCATATTTACAAGAATTGTAACCTAATAGCAAGAATATTTATGATATAAATTATACATATATAACAATCATGTCCAAAATGCTTTCTAATTCACTAAAGTAAAATGCCAATACAACATACATCTATATGATCGTCTCTGAACATACTACCCGACTACATGGGCTTGGACTTGGTTCGGGTCCGGTCCAGACTAGTTTGGTACAACCGGTCTTCTACAAGTCATTAAATCTAAACAATAAATAATTAAAACGTCTTTAAAGGTTAGGTCGCAACTTGGCCTGGTTTTCCTAATTAGGACACTCCTATGGCTTGACATTCTCCTACCATGGCTAAACACTAGTCAAAGCACGCTACTACACTATCCATGACTTGATTCCTAGCCGTCTTGTACTTCAAAACTCTACCATGGCTAAAGTCATCTACCGTAATAATTAACTAAATAATTATTTATAAAAACAAATTTAAAAATCACCATTTAAATCAAAATAAATAATAAAAATATTTTAAAAATCTCCGGGTAGGGAGGCTACAAATCTATCCACCTTAAAATAATTTCGTCCTCGAAATTCAAATTCAAAACTATTCTTTAAAATTTAAAGTCTATATTACCTTAATCTTCTCAAATTTAATTCCTCAAAATATTTTATAACTCTCTCTAGCCATTTTATAACTCCGAATACTTGAGGACTTCTATCCACCTTTGGTCACACTACTCCTCAAAACTCGATCACTAAAATCTTATAATCTTCTAACTAGTGGCTAATAATTCTTCCAAAAATATCTAGGACATATGGTATCTTTAATCCCTCCTATCTATAAACAACTAAATATTTAATAATCAAGCAATATTATACTACAATCTATGAATTTCTGATGAACTCCATACAGTACGATCATTCTTCACCCCGAAGTAGGAAGGGACGAGAATCAAGGGTACGGAAAGGCAAGAAAGAAAAATCGAGAGCGAATACGAAGCTTCAAGGACGTTTAGAGAATTTTTAGGAGAATTTTCAAAGCAGAGTGGATTGAGATTTCTAAGGGTTTAGACAAATTCGCAGGCTCGTACCAGTACAATTACGTAACCGGTACGATATGCTCTGACCTGCATGGGCCACCAAAAAAACTTGTCACGACCCGTACCCGCTTTTCGGATGCGAGCTCGTGAGCAAGCCAGCTACGCATCAAGAGGATTCCAGCCCAACTCGGATACGTAAATGCTGTCACGGCTAGGGTAAGCTGCCAAATCATGGTAAACAAATCCATATCTCAATCCACAATAAGACAATAAACATGAATGAACACTATGGGTCGTGGTCTGCAGCCCACTAGCATATATGTCCGATAAGACTCTAAAGAAATAACAAGAGTCTGAAACTGAATCAAGAAATAAGATATCTCATGATAAGGTATGAAAGCATGAGCAGATAATAAACACAATAACGATACCTGAATCCCGTAAGCGTATCATCACATCTGTCATCCAGAACCACTAGCTAACTCCATACAATCGCTAAACCTGAAGAGATCATCAGGTCCTCAGGAGACATAGCAAGATACATAAAATCATGCCTATCTAGCAGTTTATTATGCAATAAAGAAAATACTAGAAATAAACGAGAAAAGTCCAATCAACACGAAAATACGACTATATACGACTGGAAGAACCACTACGCCTAAACGAACTGCTGGAGGAGAACAAGTGAACACGATGTCACGATGTCAATGGATAATCAATCGAATACTCAAACCCTCGCCCCTGGTGTGGACTCGCAGGTTTGAACAACTACTAACCCTCGCCCCTAGTGTGGACTCGCAGGTTAGCATCACCCTCGCCCCTAGTATGGGCTCGCAGGTATGGAACAGATAACTACTAACCCTCGCCCCTAGTGTGGACTCACAGGCTAGCATCACCCTTGCCCCTAGTATGGGCTCGCAGGTGTGGAACAGATTACTACTAACCCTCGCCCCTAGTGTGGACTCGCAGGCTAGCATCACCCTCGCCCCTAGTGTGTGCTCGCAGGTGTGGAACAGATAACTACTAACCCTCGCCCCTAGTATGGACTCGCAAGCTAGCATCACCCTCGCCCCTAGTATGGGCTCGCAGGTGTGGAATAGATAACTATTAACCCTCGCCCCTAGTGTGGACTCGCAGGTTAGCTTCAAGAATTCAAGGTACAGCAGTTCCGTTATGGCTTATTCATCCTATGACACGATGCGACTCAATCCAAGTACAGGTGATGACACGACACGACCCAATCACGATACACGAGAGAACCAATCCAATATGAATTACAAAATTAACTATGAACAAAAACTATATATACATACATCTAATATGAACTACAAAGCTAACTATAAACAAGGACTATATATGTACTAGCATGCACGATGTACAAATCACATGTCAATAATCAACTAGTAAAACTATATAAGAATAGAAATATATATGTAAATAAACTGTAGAGGGAGGTAAGGTTTCTTGCCTGGAGGTTGCACGCAGATCCAACAAATATATAGTCAACTGATAAGCCACAAAGTCCAAGTCATCACAACTGTCTTCGAAAGCTGAAACAAATATTTCCAACATTCTCAGAATAGTCAAATTAGCTAGGATTGCCTGACCTTAAGTCCAATTCTGGACACAAGGGCAAAACGGTAATTTTGGGCCAAAACGGTGTCCGCCATTTGTAACGCCCCAGTCCTAAAATACGTAGGACTAAGTACGTAGACATGTCAGCTGTATACACACGAAGTACAGGGCCTTGTATGTATACATAAGCTGTAAAATATAGTAAACCATAACTAACTAATCTCATCCACAAAATGAATAAAAGATATCATATAATAAATTATTTTGGTACAATATGTTGGGAGGAGACACATCCACTACCAACCAAAATAAATAGGAAGAAGTACATGATATATAAAAGGACTAAGTGGAAGTAGCAAGGAGGAACCAAGTCATGTCATCTTCGAATAAATGGAGAAGACCACGTTCCCGTCTAGGATACCTGCGGAAGACATGAACACACACCTGGGGAATAACCAGGTCCTCAGAGGGACCTAACAAGATACATGAAGAACATGCTAATATAACTGTCAAAATAATAATAATATGCAAGACTCTCCTAGACACCTATATGCAAAAGGGAATGCTAACAATCTATTCTAAAATTTAGAGGACAACTTTCATGCGCATGGGTGGGATTTAGGCTACATGTACATAACTGGCATCCAGTCATCTGTATCCGTCCGTAATGTCCAAGACGTCAGAGGGCATCTACAAATATAAATCGCCACGGTTCCATCCGGAGGCTGTGGTTTACCTGTTTGGATTTCCATATGCACTAGCGACTATCCTCCCCCAATGTTCTCCACTGTCCAAGTCATGCCCATGGCTCATCCAGTTTTGTAACTGCTTGAATCTCTAAAACCCTAGTCATAGCAGTTACGATCATCTATCCGTCACACGACAATAGAGATGGCCAGTCCATAAGTCGTGCCCCTAGCAAACTGTCTCATACGATGTAGTGTGAGTGTCATGGCTAAAGGAGATATAAGAATATCCTCCAACAAGAAGGTAGTCCGCTAACACTAAATTAACATGCATATAGTAAAGTAAAACGACTAATAGAGTCGCTTGCACCCAAGTGTGGCTTGGACGCACAATTTATAACAAAGGAAACTAACAATATAAAACAAAGTAAATAATACAAAAAATAAATAATATGATAGTAAATTAGCAAGGTATACTTGCCTGAGTCCTGAGCACTGTGGTGGCGAAGATCAGACAGGAAAGTGGTGGAACAACGGCTGCCGAGGAACTAAGGTCCAAACAAACATCTTCGGATGCTGAAAATAGTCTATTATCTAATTATAATTAATACTGTACCTACTAGATTTATTTAATAAATTTTGAAATTAGGATATGGTATAGATTTTCGTATCAGCTTTCCAAAAAACTAAACGGATCGCATTTTTGTTTTCGGAATCTCCCGAAATCGCAAAAATACTGAAACACGTTTATTTTTGGGATACTAGATACTCATACAGTTTTGTAGAAATCTATAGAACGAATTTTGTCCATTAAAATATGTTTTTGGAAAGTTTACCTCGATACGCTTCTTTTAAAAAAACTAGAGGCAAAATGGAGTTCGGAGCTAGGAGATATCGTCGTTCCAAGTTGCTCTTGCTACTAAAAAGCGGGGCTGAATTCTAATGACGAATTTTAGAGTTTCTATTAGACTAAAAATAATTTCGAATTATGGCTGATAGAAGAGGGATGTATTGGGTTTATATAGGTATTTATTTCAGATTTATCTCCTAAATTAGATAGTATTTGATTTAAATAAATTGGAGTTTGCTTTGTTAGGATAGGATATAGATAGAGATGTTTTCCTAGTAGACTTAGGATTATGATTAACTTAAAATATAGTTCATATTTATCTAAATTTTCTATAACATTATTTAAAATTACTATAGATAATAAATAAAGTTAATATTTATTTAAATAACCTTCATCTAATCTCATTTATACAAGCTGAAATATTTAATACTAAATTGACATTTATTCTATATTATGTAAATAGTGTACAATATAAGTAACATGTAAAAAGTAATAAAAGTTATGAAATAAATCCTAAAATTTTGAAAAATATTGTATAATATAGTTTAGATCCTTAATGTACTAGAAAAATAGCATTATAGATTTGTATAATAAATTCACTAATGAGCATTATACTAAATATATGTAAAATAATACAAAGTATATAATAAGTCAATAAATAGTTATTAAAAATCCACAAATTCAACATGTATTTATTTTAAAAAAATCAGGGAGTTTACAAAAGTCTCATCTAGATAAGGACTAAGAAGAGTTTTAATTCCCATTGGATTTTCCACTATTTAATTCAAATTGATTTAAAAGTAACTCAATCAAATATAATCCGATGTAGATAGATTCTACCTCTAATTTAAACTATATTAAATAACTTAATATATTTTTTTCCAACTTAAATTACCATAATTAATTACATATTAAATCAACCCATATTTAATATTTTTTTTGAAATAATATATTAGTGATAATAATAATTTCGAAAATACAAATATATATACACTCGCATGCAAAAATAATACTTACACAGTTTTTCTAAATTACTAGTTATACTTGTACCATAAAATAAAATAGCCTTTTTTTAATAAAAATAAAGTTTGGCAATCCTCGGCGCGACGCAGTTTACAACTTCAAGCAATATAAAATATTTATCGTCTATTATTTTGAAATATTTTCTACATCTATATAATTAAAACGTTTTATAAAAATATGTACTTCGCACTTATTCACACTTGACGAGAAATTTATGAAATGCAAACTCGTACGCGACGTATAAATACGAAGTACAAAAAAATCAGTACCATATTTTTTTAAAAAAAATCGTAGTAGAAATTAGGAGTTTTACACCATTGGACCCACTTTGCACCGAAAAACGTGCCAGAGTCAATGATCTCTAAACTCGTCAAACTACATGTCTACGAACTTGTTTTGATGATACGAACCTAATGGTATGTCCAATTTTGGATTCCGGTGGGCCGTGCACAAAATCGTTCGTTGAATTGGATCGTGGGGCTCGCAAAATAGCAATCCGATCAACTGTCTCAGAATCCGACCAAACTTGGCATACAGGACTAGAAAAGTGATACGGTCCTGTTGGCACAAGTTTCGTCTCGATCTGACGAGCATGCACAAAGTAATTGAGAAATTTGCACAGAGGTCGATACGGTGAATTTTGACGGATACGCATCAAATTCGTCGCCACACGCAACCAATTTGAAGTTCCGTCAAAGCCCACATATCCACGAAGCCGATACGTACCTTTCGATGCTTTCGATTCGTGACCACGTCGTCCGGATTGGCGGGACATACGTCGTATCGGACAACTTTTCTAAATTTTCTAAACTGTGTGCCGTATTTTTCTTTGATTTTCAAACAGATTTCATTCACTGGATAGGTAACAATAATTTAAAATAATAATGGGGTTTTCGATCCTGGTTATGCCAATTACAGACCTATTTAATTAGATTTCTAAAGCTGTTGCTGAGACGACAAGAAATTGCCTTCCTAATCTAGGGTTTCGAACTAGAACTTCGTTCTATTTTGGTGGTTATTCATCAATTTTTGAATCAATTAACCAAAGAGATTGTCGTGTTCTAAGTAAATATAATTACTGAGTCTAAAAGAGGCATAGGTTGTCTATCCTTAGAAGCTGACGGATCGAAAATCGAATAACCGTAGGGGAAGAGATACGGTTTCGAACTCAGTACCTGGGTCAAGTTGCTACTGATGTTCGCTGTCGTATGCGTGCGCACGGCCAGCGTTTGGCCGACCTTGGGGCAGCGCTCCAGCGTCGTGGCGGCGCGCCAGGTGACTAGGGGAGGTCGCGCGGAGGCGGGGCTGTTTGCATTAGGGTTTTCTCTCTCGATCTTATGTATACATGTATATATGCAGTCGAGCCGAACAGAGGGGTGGACGTTCGGTTTAACGCTGGGCTGAGTTCTGTTGGGGTCTGTTGGGCCTTTGCCTGTGAGCTGAGGACTTCGGCTGGGCTGGCCTGCTAGCCTGGGCTCGGGCTGGGCCGGCTCTTCATTTGATTAAATTTATTGCTTTCTTCCTCTTTTTCTTTTTAGCATAAATAAATATATATCTACATATATACATGTACCTATGTACATATATACATACATATATATATATATATATATATATATATATATATATATATATATACGTACACAAATATATAATATATATTTATATATACATATACGTACACACATATCTAATATATATTTATATATACATATTCGTACACACATATATAATATATATTTATATATACATATACGTACACACATATATAATATATATTTATATATACATACACGTATACTACTACATATATACGCTCACCAAATAATATATGTATACACAATCAATATTTATTATTACCATGTAACATATATGTACAACCAAGATATATTATACATATATACAATCATCATATATATAATTATTAAATTAATTTAAATACTAAAATTATAATTAGGATTATTGGGAATATATATAAAGCACATTGTTTACCATTTATGAACATATTTATACACAAGTATATATATATTGCCTATGTAAATGCCAAAGTCCAAATATCATTATGCATGAATGTTATCATATTTACAAGAATAGTAACCTAATAGCAAGAATATTTATGATATAAATTATACATATATAACAATCATGTCCAAAATGCTTTCTAATTCACTAAAGTAAAATGCCAATACAACATACATTTATATGATTGTCTCTGAACATACTACCCAACTACGTGGGCTTGGACTTGGTTCGGGTCCGGTCCGGACTAGTTTGGTACAACCGGTCTTCTACAAGTCATTAAATCTAAACAATAAATAATTAAAACGTCTTTAGAGGTTAGTTCGCAACTTGGCCTGGTTTTCCTAGTTAGGACACTCCTATGGCTTGGCATTCCCCTACCATGGCTAAACACTAGTCAAAGCACGCTACTGTACTATCCATGCCATGATTCTTAGCCGTCTTATACTTCAAAACTCCACCATGGCTAAAGTCATCTACCGTAATAATTAACTAAATAATTATTTATAAAAACAAATTTAAAAATCACCATTTAAATCAAAATAAATGATAAAAATATTTTAAAAATCTCCGGGAAGGGAGGCTACATCTTCTCTACTCCTTCATGCTCAATAATAAAATAAATTAGTGTGTTGCTGTGTTTTGGCCCTAAATGTTTAATGCTTTAACTACTGCAATGATAGTGATGCCTATATTGAACATTGTTGAATGAATAATACATGAACATGAACTACGAATGTGAATTACAAACGAGACATGAATTGATAATATTGGTCATGTTTAAAGCTGGTGGAATGATTGAGACACTTGAATGATGAACTATCCATGTAACTGAAAAATGAAAAATAAAATGCTATATGTCCCTATGAGAAATGAATGATATACGAGAAATGTTGTGATGTGATGAAATAAGAAATATGAAATAACGAGGCTTGGGATCGACAGGTCACCAAATATAGAAATGATGAGAATGATGGAAATGATAAGTCGTTGGTATGGTTTTGGATGATATAAGATGTTGGAATATTGGTTTTGTTTACTTTTATTAATTTACCATGCACTTTATGCTTATCGAGTCGTATATGCATTCGCATGGTCATGGATATAGGATCGAAACGTAAAGCGATATACTCTAGATGGGGGTGAATAGAGTAGGAAGCGAAATAATAGCTATTAAAAATGTTAGTAGCAACATCACAGAAATATATCACAGATATAGAAATAGTAAAAGTAAAGAGCAGAGAGCAAATGCAAACACGACGATGTATACTAGTCTTCCCTCTTGTGAGGACTAATCCAGTCGAGAGAACTCTAGCTCCCGGTTGAAATCTACTATAGAAAATCGTAAGTTTTCATACGAAGTCGTTGTAACTTCTACAAACGTGAGCTTTGATCTGAAGCACTCGACCAACTTCAATTATGAAGTATCTTACTTCTGTCAAGCCTCTTGATTACAATCACTCTGAACTTCTAGACCGTACCACAATGGCAAATCGACTAGAGGATTGTAACTGGCTTGGGATTTGAAAATGAAAGCTTAGAAGGCTTTGAAAGAACGTAGTAAGCTTAGAGAGAAGAGAGGAGAAAGTAAATTGGTGTGTTGAAATGGTAGAAATGTTTCTCTATTTACAGGATTTCTAAAGGGAGAATTCGGGCAGAATTCAAACAGAATTCAGGCAGAATTCTTTGAGAGAATCTTGGCAAATAGCCGTTGCATTCGTAACTACGGGAAGACTGGGTGCAAAATATAACGTTCCACCAACCGAACTCGGGACGAATTTGAGACGAATTTGCCTAGAGTTTTGTTGATACAAAATGGGTGATTTTGGGTTTTGAAACTCAGGTTTT
Organism: Iris pallida; assembly: GCA_029216955.1. Taxonomy (NCBI): domain Eukaryota; kingdom Viridiplantae; phylum Streptophyta; class Magnoliopsida; order Asparagales; family Iridaceae; genus Iris; species Iris pallida. The sequence goes on from JANAVB010042193.1 coordinate 22,080, forward strand.
TGGCGCGAATATTCAAGCAGTTAAGAATTAGGTTTTTGGTGTTTGGGCTAGTTTTTAAAACAAATGGGTATTTTCGAAAACATTTCTAGGTAGCTTATTTGCCAATACGACTCAGTTTATATTGTATTTTCTAGACTCAATAAAGTATAAAAGATACATTGAATAAATGAAAATACAAACGTAATGACAAACACGACTCCAAGTCTTGAACGGTAGCAGTAGCAGTTGTAGTAATTCGTCCAAGTAGCCCTTATATCGAGACAAGGTTAGATCAATTATTAAAATTAGGTTAGACCATGACTAATGGGCTACCTGTCTCCCTCATTTTGATAATTAACAAACCTTGACCGATATAACATCCTGATATTGATTTGACAAAAAAATCAAAACGTTCTTGTTCACTTGGAATTGTCTCCTCTTGATAAAAGTTAACCTGAAAAAGATGTTAGATCCTTTTCTCCCCCGTTGTGACTTAGCCAAAATAATTTCAAAGAGAAATTCTCCCCCGTAGTTCATACATAAGTAACAAACATTGAAAAAAACGCAGAGATAATATATAAAAAATAAATAGATTTCACAAGCAGTTTATATGAATGAAGTAGTAGCTAAAAGAATAATGCTAAGCATAGGTGTATACGAAAAAGAGACGACAAATATCGAAATAAAACTGCATAATACTAATAAGAGTTTGAAAAATATCAACTCATCATCTCAAACATAGAAGTGCATAAAAGAAATACTAATACTATCTTGGAATGTTGAAACATTTCCAAAATATATAGTCATAGACAGAGTCTAAATAAGATAACATCTAGACAAGTGCAGCAACATCTAGATAAAGTCCTCGTCATCGTCAATACGATCAACAACAACACCATCTCCAGAAGGACCAGTCCCAAAAGTTCCAGCTTCATAAGATGGGTGGGGAGTAGCACCTAGAATGACGGTACCAATCATATGCGTTACCGGGCTCGAAGAAATAATGAACCACCTCATCTTCATAGAGGTCGCCAGAAACAGTAGGATCTTATGAAAGAGAACTGGCATTCTGACCAGTCTGGGCAAAACGCAAATCCGCAAAAGAGTTTGCAAGAGCCTGAAATCGACTGGCATCGCGGAACTCACGTTCCCCTCAATGTATTAGTAAAAAACACTCGCAAAGAGTTATTCTCATCCAGCTGAGCATGCCGCATATCATCTAAATGCTGATAAAGACCCTCAAATTTCATATGGTAAGTCTGAGGTTGAGGAGGTGGTACAGTAGGAGGAGAAGGAGGGACAGATGCACTACGACGAGATAGCTGAAGATACTAGGGCTCAAAGTCACGAGAACAAGAAGATAAGTCGATCTCAAAATGCTAGAAGATGATAGAAAGGATCATCGCGTAGAGGAGATTCTTGTTCCTTTTACGACACCTAGCCATCATCTGGATAATCGCCTTAGGGACGAAAAAGGAAACCTTATGAAGAATGTGATATAGAGAAGACATTTCAAGATTAGTTACATCATCTTTTAAAGTAGATTTTGGCAAAATAGTAGAACAAACAATACGATACAACTCATAAAAGAACAAGTTTAAGTGTATAGCTTTGAACTTGTGGGGACGGACGGGTTCAGGGGCATAAAGTTGAACCTTGAAATTGTTTAAAGTCGTATCGTTTGGAAATTCAAAGTCAGTGATATCGATAAGCGGCTCACCTACATTTAGAATTTGTAGGATCTTCGCTAAGTCGTCATCATTGAATTGAATATCTATTCCTGTGACACGATTCTTAACAGAATAAGTATTATCGACTAAAGTAAAGTTGTAGTAAAACAGCTGAATAACATTTGTGGCGATAGGAAAAGAGTGTGTAACAAGGTTGTACAATCCTAAAGTTTCAAAGTAGGTTTTGTGAGGTAGAAAAATCGTCCACTTTATCGGTATACCGGGGCATATGTTATGAATTAAAAAATTTGCTTACCATAACAACGATTGTTCAAGAGTTTCGAAAGAAAAACTCATTGAATGCCCCGTCGTCCATTTGGACGGACGAAAAGAAAGATCCTTGGATAGGATCCAAAGAAGAGGCTTCTTCCCTTGCCGTCTTCTTTCTCTTGAAGGGATCATGGATCCTAGGCATGATTTTTAATAAAATTTCTATGAAAAATAAAATAGAGAGACGGTAGATTGATGAGACTATACTTTCTTAAAATCAAGAATGTGGAAGAGGAGGCGATTCTCCGCTCGAATCCAAAATTTGGAAGCAAATTCAAAAAGAATTGAGAGAAATCAAAGGTAGAAGATTTAGGGTTTCGGTGCTCTTTCATGCGACTACTGTGTTTGGAGGAGGAGGAAGATGAATGGAAAGGGGACCACTTCAGTTCTGTTTAAAAACACCCGACGTCAGCCGAACTCGGGCCGAATTCGTGCCGAGTTCGCCATAGGCTATTTGAGGTATTTTTGCACAGAAAAATGTTACTTTTATATTCTTCATTCCTTTTCAATTATTTAATTCCAAGTTTAGTAATTTTAAATTTCAATTAATATAATTAAAATTATTTGACGAATTAAATTTTGTTATGTAGCGACTGTCTCAGACTAGCTATAGGGGTATTGTCCCAACTAATGAAGGTTCACAGGAGAACGCTTAAGTACCGCTTCGCTTTAGCCGTAGCTGTGGTGACAGACAAACCCTTTTTAGGCTTGTCTCAAAAACAATTTTTGTATATAGAAAAATAATTCATAAGATAAAATCAATTAATATTATTGACATCTAAAATTCCTAATTCTCGACGTAAATAATTGAATCGATCTTCCGATAAAGGTTTTGTAAATATGTCAGCAAATTGATTCTCTGTGTCTATGTATTCTAGATTTATGACTCCATTTGTTTGATGATCTCTAAAAAAATGATGTTGAATCTTAATATGCTTAGTGCGAGAGTGACATACAGAATTCTTAGTCAAGTTGATTGTGCTAGTATTGTCACAGAAAATAGGTATATGTGTGTAGTGTAAACCAAAGTCTTCTAAGGTTTACTTCATCCATAAAATTTGTGCACAACAACGTCCTAGTGACGATATACTCAGCCTCAGTTGTCGATAATGCGACATAATTTTGTTTTTGCTAAACTAAGAGACTAGTGCCTTACCTAGGAAATGACATGTGCCACTAGTACTTTTTCTATCTACTTTGCATCCAGCAAAATTAGCATCTAAGTAACCGGTTAGGTTAAAGGACGTGGTTTTAGGATACCATAAGCCAATAGAAGAAGTACCTTTAAGGTATTGAAAGATACGCTTAACTGCGCACATGTGTGCTTCCATAAGGTTAGCTTGAAATATTTCACACAAGCAAAAACTAAATATTATATCAGGGCAACTACCGGTTAAATAAAGTAAACTACCAATTATAACTCGATACTTACTTATGTCGACTGGTTTGCCGTATTTATCTATATCGAACTTGGTTGAAGTTGCCATTGGAGTGCCAAGAGGTTTGATGAATTCCAGATTGAACTTCTTTAGAAAAGCTTTTGTATACTTAGCTTGATTGATGAACGTCTCATTGTTGGTTTGTTTAATTTGTAATCCAAGAAAGAATTTGAGTTTTTCCATCATGCTCATCTCAAACTCATTCTGCATACACTTAGAGAATTCTTGATAGAGAGATTCATCAGTCGATCCAAAGATAATATCATAATATAAATCTGAATTAAAAGTAAATTACCATTAAAAGACTTTATAAAAACTGTAGTGTCAACCTTGCCTTTTGAAAAAAACATTATCCAGTAGAAAAGAGCTTAGACAGTCATACCAAGTATAAGGGGCTTTGTTTCAAACCGTATAAGGCTTTTTTCAACTTGAATACATAATCATGGTTTTTGAAATCAGTGAAACCTGGAGATTGAGCTACATAAACTTCTTTTATAAAATCGTTAAGAAATGTGCTCTTTACATCCATGTAAAAAGTTTAAAGTTATAAAAATATGCAAATGCACAAACCATGCGAATGTATTCTAATCCCGCAACTGGGGCATAGGTTCCATCGTAGTCGATACCTTTCTTTTTGTTGTATTCTAAGCTACGAGTCGAGCCTTATTACGAGTGACTAAACCATTCTCATTTAATTTATTTCGGAATACCCAGCGGGTGCCGATGATCGGACGATCAATGGGCTTGGGAACAAGTTCCCAAACTTGATTCCATTCAAATTGGTTTAATTCCTCTTACAAAGCATCTAACCAGTAATTATCACTACATGCTTCATCAATAGTTTTAGGTTCTAGTTGTAAAATAAATGCAACAAAAGAAGCTATATCTCTGGTAGAGGAACGAGTACTAACACCCTTGGCGATCTCTCCTATTACTAAGTCTTTGGGGTGGTCAGCCATAAACTTTATTCTTTTTGGCAGACTCTCAAGGTAGCTGGTTCCGGTTTCTGGTTCTGTAGGTGCCTTGCTCGGTGTGCTGATGTCTTCATCATCATCATCATCATCGTCGATCGTCTACTGATTTAATTCGTCACAAAAGTGACGTTCATTGATTCTTCGATGATCATTATCCTTTTATTGAAGACTCAGTACCCTTTGCTTTTGGCCGCATAACCTAAAAAGATACCTTCATCGGCCTTTTCGTCAGATTTACCCAGATTATCTTAAGTATTAAGAATAAAGCATTTACAACCAAAGATTTTAAAATAAGAAACTGTGGGTGTTCTATCAAACCATAACTCATAGGGAGTCTTCTTCGATTTAGGTCAAATTAGAACCCGATTGAGAACATAACAAGCTGTATTGACAGCTTTTGTCTAGAAATATTTGGGTAGGCTAAACTGGTTTAACATTACTCTAGCTATTTCAGATAGAGTTCTATTCTTACGTTTCTTAACTCTATTGTCTTGTGGAGTCCTAGGGCAAGAGAACTCGTGTAAATATTCGTGTGTGTCACAGAATTGCTCAAACATTTCATTCTCGAATTTGCCGCCATGATCACTTCGAATACGAGTGATCATAATCCTTTCTCATTTTGGACTTTCTTACAAAATATGATAAATTCAGATAGTATATCATTCTTGCGTGCGAGAAAGTATACCCACGTGTATATAGAAAAGTTATCTACAATTACAAATGCATATAACTTTCCACCTAGGCTAGCAATTCTACTAGGCCCAAATAAATTCATATGTAGTAATTGTAGAGGTATAGTGGTACTTACAGCGTTCTTGGACTTAAATATGGATCGGGTAACTTTGTTCTTTTCACATACGCTATATATCGTATCCTTCTTTAAAACAATGTCCAGTGAGCCTCGTACCAGTTTTTTTTGTGGATAATCTTCAAATTGTATCCATGTTTGTATGACTGAGTCTCATGTGCCATAGTTGACTCTCATCGTTCTTGGCTAGTAAGCATCTACCTGATTTGTTAGCATCTTCAACAAATAGAAAACATATATATTGTCTTCCCTAATACCTTCAAAGATAGTACTACCAGTTGAGTTAACAACTATAGTATATTTGTCTTTGACAAATTTAATACCATAACCATGGTCAGCTAAATGGCTTATGATGAGTAGATTATGTTTTAACTCAGTTATTTGACAGACATCTTTATTCACAGGGTAGGGAGCCTTACTAATATTGTCGATACCTATTATATACCCTTTAAAGTTATTACTGAAGAAGACGTATCCTTCTTTCTTCTTCGATAGCGTTGCGAATATAGAAGCATCATCGGTCATGTGTCCCTGAGCCACCTGCTGTCGAGGATCTACTTACTTCTAGCATAAGTAGGGTGTTCTACCCACAAAAATTTTTACAGATAAAACTTTTGGTACCTATTTCTTATAGGGTCCGAATATGTTAGTCTTTAGTATCCATGCACATATATTTAAATCAACTAACTTTTTTACTCTACATGCAGGAGAGATATGACCAATGGTGCCACAACAATGACATATAGCAAGATGATTGTTAGGTGTAGTGTGCTGTGCATGATTGGTAGGTCTTGGTTTTTTTGGTTGGATACTTGTAGTAGAATGCATGTCGGTTAGTCTTCTTGGACAAAGGTTTGGCTGTGTTTGGTCTGACAGTATTATGTTTGACTGTGTTCCGATGTTTCGGTAACTGACACATGTTAGGGTAGGAAGCAACAACTTCAGGCTATTTTTCTAGCCTAATTTCCAACTTTTTAGAGGTATCATAAAGTGTGTTGTAGTCAGCAGTGAGTGCATCATTTCTGACTAGTACACATTGATGGCTCTTCTTCTCTTTAAGTAGGTCTTTCTCAAGTTTAGAAACCGTATAGTCTCGTGTAATTTCAACTTAATAGAAGAAAGCTCACCTGTCTTACTAGGATTTACATTACTTCTAACCATAGCTAGTAAGTCAGTAAGTCTTCCTATTTCACCTTTGTACTCTTTGAGTACCTTCTTAGAGTTTTGATACTTGCTAAACAGCTTTATGTGGTCATTTAAGAGGTCATTAAAGGCTTCACCTGACTGTTCAAAGGTAAAATCATCTTTTGTATCAAACAGACGGTTTGAGTTTACCTGATCATTTGCCATCAAGCATACATTTGCAGCGTCGTCTGATGGTTCATCTTCCGACTCGTTGGCTTCACTTTCATGCCATATGCTGGTGTTGGCATATCTTCTGGAAGTAGATTTCTTCAAGTAACTCTTTTTATATTTATTGTACTTCTTGGTTGATGATAATGCTGTCGGACAGTCCTTCTTGATGTATACTTTCTTCTTGCAACCGTAGCAGATTAGATCTTCTTTATTGTTGTTGCTATTGTTGCTATTATGTTCCTTTGTTCTTCGATTGAATCTCAAACTTTTTGAATTTTTTTACTAGGAGATCTTGATCCTCAGTGTCGGAGTCACTATCGTCAGAATCGTCTTCGACAGTTCTTCGGTGTTGAGCTTTGAGGGCGATTGATTTCTCTTTTGGTGCAACGTCTTCAAAGTCTTGAAGTTCTAGCTAGCTCGTGAGTGAGTAGCTTTCCCATGAGCGTTTCAAGAGACATAGTAGTAAGGTCGTTTCCTTCAATAATTATTGTAGCCTTTGGAATCTAGTTCTTTGTGCAAGCTCACAGCAGCTTTCGAATCTTCTCATAATTATTGTATTCCTTGTCTAAGGAGGACAAAGGATTTACAATATCCAAAAATCTTGTGAACATTTGCGTAACAGATTCGTTTGGCTTAATCTTGAACGCCTCATACTCTTGAGTAAATCTACTGATCTTAGACTCCTTGACTTGCGTCATGCCTTCATGTGTAATTTTGAAAAGTTTCCACACTTCATTGGATGCTGTGCATGTAGATACGTTATTAAATTCAGTCATGTCTAAAGCACAGAATAAAATATTAATAACACGTGTGTCAAGACTGGCTTCTTTTTTTTAGAGTCAGTGTACTTGTCATGTGCTTTTTCAACCAATTCTCCGTCAATAAGAACACGGAGAGGCTTTTTATAGCCATCAACTATAATGAACCATAGGTCAAAATCTAGATATTTTCAGAAGAAACTTATACGTATTTTCTAATAAGTGTAGTTAGTACCATCAAACTGTGGGGGTCTGTTTGTGGCTTGGCCTTCTCTTGTAAATTTTACAATTTTTATATGTGATATAGTGATCTATATGACAACAGTTATTTTAAAGAAAATAATAACAATGTTACCTCACTTTACCTGTATAACTCACTCTGATACCAATTGTAGGATCGAAACGTAAAGCGATATATTCTAGAGGGGGGGTGAATAGAGTAGGCAACGAAATATTAGCTATTAAAAAATGTTAGTAGCAAGATCGCAAAAAATATATGGAAATGTAAAAGTAAAGAGCATAGATCAAACGCAAATACGACGATGTATACTGGTCTTCCTCTTGTGAGGACTAATCATGTCGAGAGAACTCCAGCTCCCAGTTAAAATCCACTATGGAAAACCACAAGTTTTCATACAAAGTCCTCGCAACTTCTACAAATGTGAGCTTTGATTCGAAGCACTCGACAAGCACTCGACCAACTTTAATTATGAAGTGTCTTACTTCTTGTCAAGCCTCTTGATTACAATCACTCTGAACTTCTAGACCGTACCGTACTACAAATCGACTAGAGGATTGTAACTGGCTTGGGATTTGAAAATGAAAGCTTAGAAAACTTTAGAAGAATGTAGTAAGCTTAGAGAGAAGAGATGAGAAAGTGAATTGGTGTATTGAAAATATAGAAATTTTTCTCTATTTATAGGATTTCTAAAGGGAGAATTCAGGCAGAATTGAAACAGAAATCGGGCAGAATTCTTTGAGAGAATCTCGACAAATAGTCGTTGCATCCATAACCGCGGTAAGACTGGGTTCAAAATGTAACATTCCACCAACCGAACTCGGGCCGAATTCGGGGCGAATTCGCCCAGAGTTCTATTGATACAGAATGGGTAATTTTGGGTTTTGAAACTCAGGTTTTGCGCTCAAATGTTCAAGCAGTTAGGAATTGGGTTTTTGGTGTTTGGGCTAGTTTTTAAAACAAATGGGTATTTTCGAAAACATTTATGGGTAGCCTATTTGCCAGTACGACTCGGTTTACATTGTATTTTCTAGACTCAATAAAGTATAAAAGATACATTGAATAAATGAAAATACAAACGCAATAACAAACACGGCTCCAAGTCTTGAACGGTAGCAGTAGCAGTTGTAACAGTTCGTCTAAGTAGCTCTTATATTAAGACATGGTTAGATCAATTATTAAAATTAGGTTCGACCTTGACCAATGGACCAACAATGGACAACTTGTGCACAAGTCTGAGTGAGTTCTTCGAACGATACCTGTGTAAGCCCTCTAATTTTTGGAGAATTAGTTTATTTATTTTATATGATTTTTATATATTAAAATATATTTTATTTTTAATTATGGCTGTATAAGCACTCTGTCGTAGCTTTGAATTTTTTAAGCACATAATTATCGATTTCTCAAGACTAGTTCCATATTCGAATTCTAGACGAATCCACCTTCACGTAGGCATATCATGTCCGACTCAAACATGTTTTCTTGTACTACATATTTTTTGTACAACTTTGGGATCAAAATAGTCATTTTACCCTTCGTCGTAATTTCGATATATTTTCCCAATTCCGATTTGAGGCCCAAACCTCATCCAAACTGTAAACCCCCAAAAATTTACTGTAGATTTATTTGGTTTATTTCTAGTATTCGTATCTCGAGGGCGAATATGTATATATAAAGCATTTGCAATTTTTTATACAAAAGTTTTAATTTAGATTTTAATAAATATAGAAGTAAGTATTTTGTTTCAATATAATAAGGTAAATATTTTTATTTATTTAAATATATAAAATGGGTCACGCCATATTTCAGTCGAACTTTATTTTTATTATTATATAAATGTTATTTTATTTGTTATACAATGTATAGGTACTAATTTAGAAAATAATATTTTATGTAAGTAAAATATATTATTTTGCACACAATGTACTATGAAAATAAATTCATATATATTTGATTTAAAAAAAAGTTATTTGAAATTATTTTTAATTTATAAAAAGTTATTTTAAATTTATTTGATGTTTAAATATTTATGGTAATTTGAATTGAAGTTTAGATTTTATTAATTAGATTTGAATGAATTAAATTAAATGTTAGTTTATCTATTGGGGTTTTAAGAATTACTAGTCCTTATCCAACTGGGATTTTCACCTCCTATCAAGGTGTGGCATCTGCTTCCAGATTAGAAATTTAGAATTTTTTTATTTTTATTTGATTACGATTAACTTTTATGATTATTAGGGGTCATGCCTAAGCTTGTAGGTGAGTTATGACCATCTTAAGGTCATATGGCCTCTAGAAAACTAATATATATGTTATTTACCTATTTCATGTTTTATTATAATTTTTAGATATTTTTGGATATTTAATTTATTAAGGTTTATATACTTTAAAGACTTCCAAGATTTTACTATAGGAGAAAGTGGGGTTATTTTGTGACCTAGTATTTTTATTTGGGTTCTAGTTAGTTACAAATATTTTTTAGAATTTTCTAGAATTGTTCTAGGACTTTTAGGATTTTTTTGGGATTTATTTGGGTTTAAATTAATTTTTAATCAATTCCTGTAATTAAATACACAGTCAGCGCCCGAGTCAGCACAGCTGGGCCCACACATAAGCCACTTGGATCAAGCGTGCGGGCCCAGCTATGAGCTGCGCATACAGCTGACTGGATCGGCTCTTTCCTAATTTAAGCTGCGAGCCGCTAGCTCAGCGAGCTCGAGCCGGCTCGCCATCTAGCCTTTCGCTTTGGGCATGATCACTAGGATCGTGCTAGGTGGAATGGAGAGTTGTAGCTGTAAAATCCCTAAATTTCTACTATTTTTTTAAAATAAATTTGGTACTGATTTTTTTATTTTGTATTGTACGTCGCATAGTTGTATTGAACGTTGCGTAGCGAAATTTTGTTTTTTTTGTTACTCGACGAGTGCGAATATATGCGAGCGTACATATTTTGAGAAAAATATTTTTTCTATTTTTTATAGTTTCATAATAATATTTATAATAGTTACTTTAACTATCGTACCAAAGTTTCCAAGTTATTATTTTATTTATTGTATTTATAAAAAGTCTTTCGTTTATAATAGTTATTAGTAATAAATAAAAATTCTTCGTGCATACATATATTTCATAAATATTTTATTAGTTTATTTTAAATAATAATATAATTTTCAAAATTATTATTATATTTATTTTTAGAAAATATATTTTGAAATTTTGTGGCAATTTAAATCTTTGATTGGATTTTTATGGATTTGATTTAAATAGTTTAAATTTAAAGATAGAATTTATATTTAATTTAAGTTTAGATTACCTAGATTTAAATTGGAATTTAATTTGGATTTAGATTGATTGTATTGATTTAAATTTAATAATTGAATTACCTGAATTGGGTTTAAATAAATCCTAATCCTTATCCAACTGGAATTTCCACCTCCTATATAAGGAGAGGTACTCATCCACATTATTATTCCATAATTTCTCCACCACAAATATGCGTGTCCTCGTGTCGGTGTTCCATCCATCCTCGTGTCAGCCGTGACGGCCTCGGGTCCGACCCCGGGTGTCTTTCCAATATCTTATTCCAAATTTTTTCACATACTATTTTCGTCTCTTCCGTGTCGGACACCCCCGACAAAAATCAAATTCCTAATCTAACCTATTCTAATCAGGTCCACCGTCCTCCCGAACCCCTGCTGGCCAAGAACCTGGCCAACACCACCAATCCTGGCCACCCGACAACCGACCACCAATACCAGCTGATTCACAGCACCCCGTCGTCATCACCACCCGCACCCTTTGTTACCACCACCATCACCAAAGCTGCCACCACCAATTGACCATCGCTGCATCCACTAACACCAGTGGCCGACACATCCACTCGACCCCCAATCCATCTTCTTTCCGTCGGAAACCCTACGCCCCAGCCAGCATTCAACCACCGGCATCACCATCTTCATCACAATGCCCGCAGCCACACAACCACCACTATGGTCGAACCACCGTCCCACCAAATCACCCCGTCGTGTCCATAACCACAGCCAACCCACGACGAACGACCAACACCACCAACCACCACCACACATACCCGCCGCCAACACCACCAAGTAAATCCGAACAAATTACACTACGACTCACCTCCGCCGCGCTCGGTAACCGCCGGAGTTGACCCCAACTACAGTCTCCCTCCCAGGTGGCCGATCGATCCACCGCGACCGACCCATCCCCTGCCGTGACCGCCGATACCGCCTGGCTGTGCGCCCAGCCTCTACCTGACCTGCCGCCCTGGCTACCTCCGCTGCCCGTCCGCCGACGAGCTCGGCCGAGCCGCCCCCTCTCTCCTTCCGCTCGCAGCCCCCGCTCCTTCCGTCGCACTTCGGCGAGCCTCCTCTCCTCCCCCGTAGCCTTCCCCTTTCCCTCAAACTCCGGCCGCCGGCGTGCCCTAGCCGCCCGCACGTGCGCCGATCTCTCCGCGCACCTCTACCGCTCTATCCGTCTCTTTTCACGCCAGCCGCGAGCGCCTCGCACTACGCCGCCCCCTTCCGGTGCAGTGCCCCACCGGCTTCCTCCGTCGACGAGCCTGGCGCCACCACGAAAACGTGCCCGGTGCAGCCGGGCCATCCTCGTCCACCGTTGTGGTGATCTCCGCCCCACCGCCGGTAGATCAGCCGCCCGACCGATCGAACCCGCCTCCACCTCGACCGTCGCCGGAGCGGTGAAGCCCCACCCGACCGATCAAACCCATCTCCGCCCCTTCAACGCTCTTTCTCCGACTCTATTCCTCCCCCTCCTCACTCTTCACGATTTTGTTTACTCTTTTAAGGATAAGGACAATTATTGTTAATTTGTTTGTTTTATTTATTTATTTTATTGTGTTTTATACTATTAAGTAGTAGGTAAGTTTCTTCTACTAAAGAAATCATTATCTAATGTTTTAAAAATATTATTATTATCATTATTGTTATTTTATTATTATTATTATTGTTAACAGTATTACTAGTACAAAATAATAATATAGTAATTAAGTATAGGAATATTAATATTGTTGTTTTTATTAGTTATTATTATACTTATTATGTTACTAATATTAAATTATTATTTTGGGAAATCTTATATTATAAACTTTTAAACTATATATAATATAGGGGTTAGAGCTATCTATGTAATTCCAAATTTGGGTTTTAACCAAAAATGAATTTTCTTTGTTAATATTTATCAAATAATTTCTTAACAAATAAGATATAACTTTTTCTTACTTAAAAATGTATCTTTTTTTACTTAAAATATTTCACCTAAAAATGATTTTATATATAACTACCGATATATTTTCGGTTAATAGAATATTTTTTAAGATTTTGAAGTTTTTTTCTGAAATATCGTTTCTGTCAAAAAAATCAATTTTCGAACTTAATATCTTTAGCCAAAACAGATTTTCTTACGATTTTCTTGACTCCTAAAATATTTTTCATATTTTTTTCTCTACTTATAAAAGAAAGTCATTTTTAGTATTATGACTACTTTTCTAAAAATTATATAATTATTATTCAATTCCTTTATTCTTCGTCCATGACCAGCCCTATTATTCCCGTTTCCTCACCAATTCTTTACTTCCATATGTTTACGCTAACTAATTTGACCCTTATGGACCCAATGGAACTGTCCGTGCCACTATCAGAGGTCACCTTGTGTAGTTGTTACCCGAAGTCGCGGTTCGTGCCATATTGATCATTGTAATACACCAGGCGTCCTACCAGGGAAGACACCTTGCCATTTGCTGTTTATTTATTTTAGCTCATATTTCATTCATTATTTATTATTTTTATTATGCAAAATAAACTGTGATACATGGCATAACCTGTTAGAACTTACTGTTCAGTTATATTTCCTGCTATGTGTTAATTTTTTTTACTTTAAACCTAGATTTAAGGGACCACCTTGTGTGTTGTTTCATTGGCCTTGACACATCGTACCACGAAGTTGTGTGTCGCATGTAGACCACGGACGTGCGTGATTGGCTGGCCACCAGTACGTACAAGCCGTGCGATAGGATTAACCACTAATAGAATTACATGCTAGTTTGACTTAGCGGTTATAGAGGTTTACTGTTGTGGATACAACATAGTAGACATTGGGCGGGGAGGACAATTCCTTAGCGTATGGGCTTCGATGTACTTTCCCTTGTGACCCAGAAGCTCCGCAGGAGATACGAGGTTGATGACCCATGATTACTGACGGCCACTGACGTTCTGCGGAACGTTATGCTCTTATTGATTGGGCCTCTGGTGCCCCAATGGGGGACTATGCCGATCCTATTTAGCCAGGGCCCATACGTAGGATGGATTATTCTTAACTATATTTCACTTAGAACGGTTAGGCACCTTTATCCGTTAGGTACGAGTACTTTTGGTTTGGGTACTTGTATCTGACTGTGGCTTGGAACAATAACTTGTCGCGGATTAGTTCGTCACATCTTGTCCTTGTTTAGTTGTAGGTGTGACTTACTACTCCGGTGAGAAGGTATTAAACCTTGTTGGGGTCCGGGTACCATATTGGATTCATAGCATGGAAAGATACGTCACCGTGAATTAGTTTACCATCTCCTGTCCTTGTTTGGTTGGGGGGATGGTAAGCTAGTTCAATAGGTGTGTATTGGACCATGTTATAATTCAATTGACTTATTTATTTGAGCAATATTTATTAGTTTATATGGCATGATATTATGTGTCTTGTTACGTCCCTCTGAGGACCTGGTTATCTCGTCAGGTATGTGCTCTTGCCTTTCGCAGGTGCTCTAGCACTAGCTGTGACCATCTCCATTTCTTCGAGGATGATTGCACTTGGATCGTCTTCGCTTCGCTCGCCAAACTCATTTTATTTTCCATGTATTATTCCTTTACTTGTTGGTAGTGGATTTGACTCTGTCCAACATATTGTATCAAGACAATTCATTATCATTATATGATATATTTTATTCATTTATTTTGTGTGGATGGGATTAGTTATGGTTCTACTGTATTTTACAGCTTATGTATTCATACGAGATTTCCATATATTGGAGTGTACTTCGTATGTATACAACTGGTATGTCTACGTTCCTAGTCCTACGTATTTTGGGACTGGGGCGTTACATGTTTTTGTGGTAGTCTATGCAAGTCAAGATAAATTGTTTGGTTACTTTACCGTACCAAGCAAGCCTGCGAATAGGATTAGAAGTCTAGGATCTCATCCACATACTTGACCTCTTTCCTCGATTCCATATTCGAACTATCGTTCGACTCATCGACTGCGTCTTGCTTGATTCCTTCTATCATAATTCTTATCTTTCCTTCGTATTTGCTAGAGGCTAGACAGGTGACCCTACTAGTTGGACATGTCTCTTTTGTCCCAAAACACTATTAGTTTAATTCTTTTAAGTTGGGTAGAATGCCTTATGACCTAGCAATTCCTTTGTCCTTGTGACCTATATTAGCAAGTTTACTTAGATTCTAGAATTTAGAGGACCCTAACCCATCTAATCAACCAAGGACTTGGACAAGAAGACTGTAGGACGACTGTTTGGAGACCGACACAGGATATAACTTAGAGTCTTTAAGGAGTTCGAACTAATTCTGCTTTCTTTCAATCTAAATCCCATATGCCTATGTTTTACCATCTCGACTAATGTTGCTACAATAAACTAGTATTGCAAGCTTGTCCATTATTCGAGCTTGTTCATGACATATGCTGTTGAGCGCTCAGTAACATATTGTCTAATCAGAACTGGTGCATAATGGTTTGATCAACCGAGTGCACCTTGGTTCGTTTTTTATATATCGTTCTACGTGGATGGAGACATAATTAAACTTGGCCTTTAGAATCCCATCCACGACTGCGTTAGAAATTCTTTTGGAATTATTCGGTCGCCTTTGAACCACGTATTCGTTTTCCATAATATCGTCTTTGAACTCTATCTTGCTTTCGCCTTCACCTAATGCTTGTACTTGAAACTCATCTAGCTGCCCTATCACTTATGACCATTACCGCTCCAAGTTGCTATACCTTCGTCCTAAACTGCTCGTTCTTTTCCGTGACCTATATTTACTATCACGACCTCCTAATCACTTAAATTAGGAGTGAATCTAATCGTTCTCCTAATCGTGCCCTCAACCTACTCTCAAGAAACCATAACTTTAAGGTCTCTAATTTATTTTCTCTTGTTATCATAATATTCTTTATTGCCTGTTATCTTGTTTTA
This sequence comes from Iris pallida, assembly GCA_029216955.1. Classification (NCBI taxonomy): domain Eukaryota; kingdom Viridiplantae; phylum Streptophyta; class Magnoliopsida; order Asparagales; family Iridaceae; genus Iris; species Iris pallida. The sequence continues at coordinate 37,862 of JANAVB010042193.1, forward strand.
ACCTTAACCCTTACTCATTTTCCTTCTTGCGCTAACCTGTGATTATCCTCGTCATTATTGAAATTATGATTTCCTAATGCAACTTTTGGTTGAACATTGTGAATTGATTTTTCCTCATCGCTACCCCTTTGTGCCTTCTCACCCCCTACTAATTCTTAATTTCGAGGACGAAATTCTTTTAAGTTGGGTAGGATGTAAAACCCCTAAATTTCTACTATTTTTTAAAAATAAATTTGGTACTAATTTTTTTATTTTGTATTGTACGTCGTATAGTTGTATTGTACGTCGCGTGCGAAATTTCATTTTTTTGTTGCTCGACTAATGCGAATATGTGCGAGCGTACATATTTTAGAAAAACATTTTTTCTATTTTTTATAGTTTCAAAATAATATATATTATAGTTATTTTAACTATCGTACCAAAGTTTCCAAGTTATTATTTTATATATTGTATATATAAAAAGTCTTTCGTTTATAACAGTTATTAATAATAAATAAAAATTCTTCGTGCATACATATATTTCTTAAATATTTTATTAGATTATTTTAAATAATAATATAATTTTCAAAATTATTATTATATGTATTTTTAGAAAATATATTTTGAAATTTTGTGGCAATTTAAATCTTTGATTGAATTTTTATGGATTTGATTTAAATAGTTTAAATTTAAAGATAGAATTTATATTTAATTTAAGTTTAGATTACCTAGATTTAAATTGGAATTTAATTTGGATTTAGATTGATTGTATTGATTTAAATTTAATAATTGAATTACCTAAATTGGGTTTAAATAAATCCTAATCCTTATCCAACTGGGATTTCCTACCTCCTATATAAGGAGAGGTACTCATCCACATTATTATTCCACAATTTCTCCACCACAAATATGCGTGTCTCGTGTCAGTATTCCATCCATCCTCGTGTCAGCCGTGACGGCCTCGGGTCCGATCCTGGGTGTCTTTCCAATATCTTATTCCAAATTTTTACACATACATTTTCGTCTCTTCCGTATCGGACATCCCCGACAAAAATCAAATTTCTAATCTAACCTATTCTAATCAGGTCCACCGTCCTTCCGAACCCCTGCTGGCCAAAAACCTGGCCAACACCACCAATCCTGGCCACCCGATAACCGACCACCAACACCAGCTGATTCATAACACCCCATCGTCATCACCACCCGCACCCTTTGTTACCACCACCATCACCAAATCTGCCACCACCAATTGACCATCGCTGCATCCACTAACACCGATGGCCGACACATCCACTCGACCCCCAATCCATCTTCTTTCTGTCAGAAACCCTACGCCCCAGTCAGCATTCAACCACCAGCATCACCATCTTTATCACCATGCCCGAAGCAACACAACCACCACTATGGTCGAACCACCGTCCCACCAAATCACCCCACCGTGTCCATAACCACAACCAACCAACGACGAACGACCAACACCACCAACCACCACCACACATACCCGCCGCCAATAAAACCACCAAGTAAATTCGAACAAATTACACTACGACTAACCTGCGTCGCGCTCGGCAACCGACGGAGTTGACCCCAGCTACAGTCTCCCTCCCAGGTGGGCGACCGATCCACCGCGACCGGCCCATCCTCCGCCGTGACCGTCGATGCCGCCTGGCTGTGCGCCCAGCCTCTACCTGACCTGCCGCCCTGGCCAACTCCGTGCCCGCCCGTAAACGAGCCCGGCCGAGCCGCCCCCTCTCTCCTCCCCGCTCGCAGCCCCCGCTCCTTCCGCCGCAGTTCGGCGAGCCTCCTCTCCTCCCACGCAGCCTTACCTTTTCCCTCAAACTCCGGCCGCCGGCGTGCCCTAGCCGCCGCGCGTGCGCCGACCTCCCCGCGCATCTCCACCGCTCTCTCCGCCTCTTTTTACGCCAGCCGTGAGCGCCGCGCACTCAGCAGCCCCCTTCCGGTGAAGCGCCCCACCGGCTTCCTCCATCGATGATCCCGGCGCCACCACGAGAACGCGCCCGGAGCCGTCGGACCATCCTCGTCCACCGTCGTGGTGATCTCTGCCCCACCGCCGGTAGATCAGCCGCCCGACCGATCGAACCCGCCTCCGCCTCGACCGCCGCCGGAGCGGTGAAGCCCCGCCCGACCGATCAAACCCATCTCCGCCCCTTCAACGCTCTCTCTCCGACTCTATTCCTCCCCCTCCTCACTCTTCATGATTTTGTTTACTCTTTTAAGGATAAGGACAGTTATTGTTTGTTTGTTTATTTTATTTATTTATTTTATTGTGTTTTATACTATTAGGCAGTAGGTAAGTTTTTTACTAAAGAAATCGTTATCTAATGTTTTAGAAATATTATTATTATCCTTATTGTTATTTTATTATTATTATTATTGTTAACAGTATTACTAATACAAAACACTAATATAGTAATTAAGTATATAAATATTAATATTGTTGTTTTTATTAGTTATTATTATACTTATTATGTTATTAATATTAAAGTTATTATTTTGGGAAATCTTATATTATAAATTTTCAAACTATATATAATATAGGGGTTAGAGCTATCTATGTAATTCCAAATTTGGGTTTTAACCAAAAATGTATTTTCTTTGTTAATATTTATCAAATAATTTCTTAACAAATAAGATATAAGTTTTTCCTACTTAAAAATGTATCTTTTTTTACTTAAAATATTTTGCCTAAAAACGATTTTATATAACTACCGATATATTTTCGGTTAATAGAATATTTTTTACGATTATAATTATTTTTCTGAAATATCGTTTCGTCAAAAAAAAATCAATTTTTCGAACTTAATATCTTTAGCCAAAACAGATTTTCTTACGATTTTCTTGACTCCTAAAATATTTTTCATATGTTTTTCTCTACTTATAAAAGAAAGTCATTTTTAGTATTATGACTACTTTTCTAAAACTTATATAATTATTATTCAATTCCTTTATTCTTCCGTCCATGACCAGCCCTATTATTCCCGTTTCCTCACCAATTGTACTTCCATATGTCTACCCTAACTAATTTGACCCTTCTGGACCCAATGGAACTGTCCGTGCCACTATCAGAGGTCACCTTGTGTAGTTGTACCCAAAGTCGCGGTTCGTGCCACATTGATCATTGCAGTACACCAGGCGTCCTAGCAGGCAAGACACCTTGCCATTTACTGTTTATTTATTTTAGCTCATATTTCATGCATTATTTATTATTTTTATTATGCAAAATAAACTGTGATACATGGCATAACCTGTTAGAACTTACTGTTCAGTTATATTTCCTGCTATATATTATTTTTCTTACACATTAAACCTAGATTTAAGGGACACCTTGTGTGTTGCATTCATTGGCCTTAACACGTCGTACCACGAAGTTGTGTGTCGCATATAGAACACGGACGTACGTGATTGGCTGGCCACCAGTACGTAAAAGCCGTGCGATAGGATTAACCGCTAATAGAATTGCATGCTAGTTTGACTTAGCGGTTATAGAGGTTTACTGTTGTGGATACAACATAGTAGGCATTGGGTGGGAGGACAATTCCTTAGCGTATCGGCTTCGATGCACTTTCCCTTGTGACCCGGAAGCTCCGCTGGAGATACGGGGTTGATGACCCATGATTACTGACGGCCACTGACGTTCTGCGAACTTTATGCTCTTATTGATTGGCCGCTGGTGCCCCAAGGGGGGACTATGCCGATCCTATTTAACCAGGGCCCATGCGTAGGAAGGATTGTTCTTAACTACATTTCACTTAGAACGGTTAGGCACCTTTATCCGTTAGGTACGAGTACCTTTCGTTTGGGTACTTGTATCTGACCATGGCTTGGAACAATAACTTATCACGGATTAGTTCGTCACATCTTGTCCTTGTTGGTTGTAGGTGTGACTTACTACTCCGAAGAGAACATATTGAACCTTGTTAGGGTCCGGATACCATATTGGATTCATAGTATGGAAAGATACGTCACCGTGAATTAGTTTACCATCTCCTGTCCTTGTTTTTGGGGGGATGGTAAGCTAGTTCAATATGTGTGTATTGGACCATGTTATAATTCAATTGACTTATTTATTTGAGCAATATTTATTCATTTTATATGGCATGATATATGTCTTGTTACGTCCCTCTGAGGACCTGGTTATCTCGCCAGGTGTGTGCTCTTGTCTTTCGCAGGTGCTCTAGCTCTAGCCGTGACCATCTCCATTTCTTCGAGGATGATTGCGCTTGGATCGTTTTCGCTTCGCTCGCCAAACTTATTTCATTTTCCATGTATTATTCCTTTACTTATTGGTAGTGGATTTGTCTCCGCCCAATATATTGTATCAAGATAATTCATTATCATTATATGATATCTTTTATTCATTTATTTTGTGTGGATGAGATTAGTTATGGTTCTACTGTATTTTACAGCTTATGTATTCATACAAGATTTTCATATATCGGAGTGTACTTCGTATGTATACAGCTGGCATGTCTACGTTCCTAGTCCTACGTATTTTGGGACTGGGGCGTTACAGTAGCTCAACCACCGCCTCCCAAGCCGGCTCTATGTATATAAATATATAAGTGCAGAAACCAAAAACCTTAGTTAATTATTGGCCAATTTTGGAGAGCTTTATTCCTTCGAGACTTCGACTTCCCGGAGCGATTGCGGACAACCCCGATCTCATTTTCATACGCTATTTTTGTTGGAATCGTCTCGAGGTCATATTTTAGAATATATATTTTATTTTCTGATATTTTTCTTATGAATTTCTAGAGAATTATTTAAGTGTTGGTTGTCCAAAACTCGATATGTCGCATGGTTTTTGAGATTTTCGGGGATCTCGAACTCCGATTCACGATCGGTTTGAAGTTTTGGAAAGCTGACATGACAATATTCGACATAATGTTTTCAAAATTTTAGAAGTTTGTTTAGTATTTTATTTATACATTGAACTCAGATTTGATAGGTAAATTACCGATTTGGTCACGGTTAGCCATAACGGCGATAACTTTTGACCAAATCGTGATTTTGCGGCACTGCCGATTCCGGTGCACTCATGGTGATAAAATCTGCCAAGATGCACTTTCAAATTATTAGGTTCATATTGTTTGACTAGTTAGTCAACGGTATATTTTGATTTGCGTGCTATAGTTTCCAAAATTGGAAACATAATTTTCTATGGCCAAAATTCCTTATTTAAGTTATATTTTAGATTATTATTATGTTGAATTAGATTTTTAATTGATTTATTTCAGAATTAAGTATTAGAGAGGATAATCTATTAGCCACTTATTCTATGATTTTAGAATTAGATCTTAGAATTGACATGTGGTTTTCATGCACGGTTTGTGGTACGATGGTATGATATGGGTTGATAGCTTCTAGGTCTAAGTTCTTTTCATCCCTGAATTGTGAAAATGGTTTGTCTAGAAATTCAGGCAAGTTTTACTATGACATTATATTATCTTTATTTTGTACTGCATGTATCTTTATATCGTCTTTTCACTGTTACATCTTTATATTTCATGCTGTCACTGTTCTTGATTGATCATGATTACTACTTGTACATGAGAGTTAGAGCCGTTAGTATATATACATGTTCATGCCTTACTCCTAGTTTATCGTGTTTATTATTTACCGTATTGTTAATGTTTATCGTGTTGGACATGTACGTGAGTTAGTCGGGTGGGAAGATACGACTAGTAGACACGTGGTATCCTAGTGTAGCCCAGAGTTTATTCGGTCAGAAAATCATCTTACAATGTTTGTTCATTCAATACACCTCACGTGTTAACTGTCTGATTCCTAACCCAACCACATGTTGAACGTTGGTATTCTAAAACACACCGTTCACGTAATCTGTGGCTATATTGTTCATTCATTTCACTTCCATCGAGTCGACTGTCATGTTGCCCTTATGTGATAACTATACACTTTTTATCATATCATGTCATGCATATAGTTTGTTTTCCTTATTATTGTTTCATTCATGCATGTATATTATATTGTGTAGTGTAGTGTTATGGTGAACTTGTTCCAATCCTGACTAGATAACTATTTTTTTGCTTGAGACGGCGTCATCTATCTTGAGGCCCACGATGCGTATACTGGCGACACTGCGTCATTGACGTACCAAATTCTGGCACTGATGCGAATTAGCATATTTTCTTTCTTATGCTTTTCCATTAGTTAGTGATCATAGTTTGGATTATAGTTTATCTATTTTATTTTTCTGCTACCGGGTTTGTTCCCGAGACTATTTAAGTTGTAGTCAATTATTTGGACTATTTTTTTAATTTATTATTGAGACTATTGGATATTATCTTGATGGTTTAGCTGTTGATGTTATGTGCATATTATTCTTGTTGTGGACCATGCTATCATAGACAGTATGCTACCGTCGATGCCGCGGCGTAGGCGGACTTGGCTACGTACTCGTATCCCAAAAGTGGGAGCGAATTATGACATAAGGGCAACTCCTCTTGCTCTTTTTTCTGGATCTAAATGATTTTTAGCCATCACAAACTACCACCATTAACCACCATCCATCGTGTCATGTACCATGTTCGTGTCCAACTATTCTTTTTCACTATCTTTATTTCAATTACATCAGCATCTTCATGTCCGACACACTGGACACAAATCCAACACATAATTTTTTTCTGTGTCCAACACATCTGGACACGACACAAATTTTATCCAAACCCTAACCCTAGTCGCTACCATGCAACCTTCTTGTCAAACCCAGACCGTGGCAGCCACCTCGCCGGAATCCTTGCGGCCAGCCACGACAGCCGTCGGACCACCATCTCCTGACCATGTCTACCTGTGCCAACCACTTACTTCTTCTGACACAGCCATCAAAATTACTGCCCCTGGCCACTACCACCACCACCACTGCCCACACCTATCGGACACCACCACCGTTACCATCATCCAAACCAAAACAAACTCCTTTCCCTATGCTCCTCCCATCGACTCCTCGACCATAACATCCGCCACCAGCAACTCCACTACAAACCGCCGCTGCCACTGACTTTACCACGCTTCTGTCCTCCTCCACCGGAGTACCAGCCACCATCTACGACCCCTACAACACTTCACCACCTACCTTATCTGACGACCGTCACCCGTCGAAACCTCCACTCCCCTCCTCCTGGCATAACCTGTCATGCCCCGATCCAGCAGAGTCCTATCGTCCTCATTTCGGACTCTATGGAACCATTCATCCTCGCTTGGGCATGATATCGAGCATGCCTAAGTTGTGCTTGCACAAGGCCAAGACCTGTAATAAGACAAGATAGACAAATATCGACAGCAGTACAGTGGAACAAAATACAGATAAATAAAATTAGCATCGGACATATTACAAAATATAATTGAACACAATGATAGCAGAAACAAATTCTCTTTATTAATATCTTGAACAATTACAAAGCTCTCATTTCTCTCTCATACGCGCCATATTTGGCTTACAATCTCTCGGAAGCTTTACAGATTACAATGATCTTGTTCCATACATTACATCCTTTATATATAAAACCAACTCTTTAGAATAGATGGCCGTCTCTTTAACAAAAAAAAATCCATTTCTTTGCATCTCTTTTGATTTCTGGCTCCTAAGGATGAGGTTCGGGCTACCACTTCGGACTATCCATCTCGATGCATCTTACACTTGCATGCAGACTGATGGTGGGTTAGAATCAACATACTGGTGATTGTGAACAAAGGCTACATCATCTGAAACGTTCACTAATTTATTTAGTGATATAATATTTTCTATGATATGATCTTGCTACTTTTACTTATGTTCATTTCATGCAGATCAGAGTCAGATTACATCTTTTGAAAGCACTTTTGAAAATCCACAATTCATTCTATTCAATTCAAGCAATACAAGGGACTATTCATTTCATGTGAAGTGTGCAGCGTTTTTCAAGAGCCATATCATTATTATTTTCAAGCAACTCTTAGGGTCAATTACAAGCACGATGTCATATCTTTTCTTTAAACGGGACATAGCAATTCTTGGCAACATATTATTCTTTGATACAAGTCATGATCAGAACTTAAGCAACACATATATCACTTTTCAGTAATTCTTACCATAGCCGATGGTTCATCCCTGCACAAGACAAGGATTACCATAAACATAATACAACCAACATTTTTCTCTGTTCGTCTCTGTATTGTTAGCTCTTAGCATAAATCTTTACCGACACATGTAAACTCGATTGGCAGCTGTGACTTAAGGCTCAGATCTGCACTAGTACATGTGCAAACCAGCAGCTATGACTGTCCAGTTCAGCTCTGCACTGGTAGGCACATATATTAGCAGCTGTAGCTCAGGGTTCAGTTCTTCACCAATCACACCTATCTATATGATTGTTCATAGGTATTTCCATGATTAGCCACTGTGACTCTTTGGTTCAGCTCATCTCTAAAGACTCAGATATTGACATCCCTTTCTCGTGTGTTCTCATTTACCCCTGGGGCCCTAATCTCTCCTAGGCCGAGTAGTTTCCAGCGCCCAAGAATACTACATGAGAGACAAATTTTGACCTTGTGCATAAGTTGTTCGAGTCCAATGCATGCTCTAAAATTTCTATCAGATAAACAGATCTATGAACAGATACTCGACACGTGCATTTCGTGCCTTAACAGATGTACGACACATTCTTTTCGTGCCTTCTCTCTTTTCTTTATCTCAAAGCCGAAACTCCTACATTCTCAAAGCCGAAGCTCCAACATATTTTATTACATTGCAACATGTACAAGTCCGTTTATACATGTCTAACATTCAGAACATATATAAGGGACAGACAATCATTCATCTCTTTGAAACATGATAACAATTCTGTGAAGATTTAGCACATTATTCTACCTTTTACAGTATATGATTACGGACATGTAAGAATTCAGTAGTTTTAGCAGGCAACAATCTTATTCTTAGCATACAGATTTTTCTTCTTCTTGTTCTTAGCATAGCGACATGCGAATTCTCTTATAAGCATACTAATTCGTGATATTTGCACTCACCATGATTACCATCTTGTTATTAGCAATAACATTCTTTCAAAAACTCAGATTCATATTAGGCGTAAAAGAATCAAAAAATGAGTCTCCGACCACTAATCCAGATAAATCGTCTTCTGTTACAGAGCCAGCCATCCGATCTATCTGTCTTTCTAGTGCCTTTGTGGATTGGGTACTACATAATTATCTGCCGAGAAAATTTTGTCCTCGAAACTTAACGAAAAACTTACGATATCCTTAGTAGCGATAATCTTCATCCTTCGCCATCATCAATCCATAAATTCAGGGCCAGATCAAATCAAAAACTCATGTTCAAAAATATCTCAATCTCAATAAATCGATAAAATATATGTCGGCATCATAAAATTATTTACGGACTTCTTGTATGGAACATTCATATCATTTATGATATCAAGTAGGCAAGAAAGTTTCGATCAGGAGAACATCTTCGAATTCAATCGAATCAACAATTGGCCAGAGGATTATTTTGCTTTGATACCATTATGTCATGCCCCGATCCCGTAGAGTCCGTTTGTCCTCGCTTCGGACTCTACGGAACCATTGGTCCTTGCTTGGGCATGATGCCGTACAAGCCTAAGTTGCGCTTGCACAAGGCCAAGACCTGTAACAAGACAAAATAGACAAATACTGACAACAGTACAGCGGAACAAAATACAGATAATTGAAATTAGCAGCAGACATATTGTAAAATATAATTGAATACAATGATAACAGAAATAAATTCTCTTTATTGATATCTTTGAACAGATTACAAAGCTCTCATTTCTCTCTGATACATGCCATATTTGGCTTACAATCTCTCGAAAACTTTACTGATTATAATGTTTCCGTTCCATACATTACATCCCATTATATACAAAACCAACTCTTTAGAACAAATGGCCGTCTCTTAACAGAAAATCTATCTCTTTGCATCTCTTCTGATTTCTGGCTCCTGAGGATGAGGTTCGGGCTACCGCTACTCGATGCATGTTGCACGTGCGTGCAGACTAATGGTGGGTTAGTATATCAACATACTGGTGATTGTGAACAAAGGCTACATCGTCTAAAATGATCACTAATTCATTTAGTGATAAAATATTTTCTGTGATATGATCTTCCTACTTTTACCTATATTCATTTCATGCAGATCAGAGTCAAATTACATCTTTTGAAAACACTTTTGAAATGCCATAATTCATTCTACTCAATTCGAGCAATACAAGGGACTATTCATTTCATGTGAAGTATACAGCGTGTTTCATGAGCCATATCATTCTTCTTTTATAAGCAACTGTTAGGGTCAATTACAAGCACGATATCATATCTTTTTTTTTGAATGGGACATAGCAATTCTTGGCAACAGATTATTGTTTGATACAAGTCATGATCAGAACTTAAGCAACACATATATCACTTTTCAGTGTTTATTACCATAGCCAACGATTCATCCCTACACAAGACAAGGATTAGCATAAACATAATACAATCAACATTCTTCTCTGTTCATCTCTGCATTGTTAGCTCTTAGCATAAATCTTTACTAACACATGCAAACTCAATTGGCAGCTGTGACTCAAGGCTCAGATCTATACTCGTACATGCACATACCAACAGCTCTGACTCTCCGGATCAACCTTGTCTTCTACAGCTGGTACAAAATAAGCATAGACTCCCGACTCATACTCCTCATGTAAGATCTCGACAGCTACATCTGGGGAACAACTAGGTCCCTAGGGGACATAACAAGGCACATAATATACAAGCTAAAGTATAGTAAATGAAAGATCTTCGGTAACTAAACCAAACTGATGTGACACTTTGAGGACAACGTTCGCAAGCGCAGACATCTCCAAGTAAATGCAACAGGGTAGGAATATAATATAGCCGTAGCGCCGTGTTGATATCTCAACGGTAATTAAGAGAGGCTGTAATTCAAGAAACAAGGCTCCTCTCCGTATAAATAATAAATATAATAAATAATAAATATATAAATATATATATATATATATATATATATATACACACACATGGCCCGCGCAAATATATATATACACACACATATACATACATAAAAAAAATATATATACACACACATATACATATACATAAGTGTAAGTGCACAACATGGCCCGCGCAAATAGTAATTGTCCTCAACTCTCAAGAATCAATAAGTTGTATCCATAACTTATCGTTCTGACCTCTATCTAGACAAAAATTCCTGTGACACATCTAAAAGAAATAAAATGACAACCACCAATCATAACCTATAGGTATCAAGGAATCCAGTATCTCAGGTAATCAAGCTCAGGTATCAGGATAATACATGTGTCAATCATGGGTCGTATCTTACAGTTCTCAATGGAAATAAAATCCAAAGAATCACAGGAAGGCTCTAGATATCAATACTAGACAACTTAAAAGTTGACTGCACCCGAATATAATTCGGAAGCCCGTATTGATATAACCATTAAGGTCCAAGACAACAATAAAAATAACAAGAAAATAAAGAACAAAGATAGAATATGAACTAAACGATAGCAAAGTGCACTTTCCTGACTCCGCAGTGTGAAGATGAAAGGTAGCTCTCATGTCCACGCCTCCAGAATCCAATGCTACTAAATAATTAATTAACTAGTTTAAGTGTTTAATCATAAAACTTATAATATGATTTAATTAGCTAGTTAAACATTTTAAACCATAATAACTACACCAAAATATCTCATGGAACCACTTAGATTCATACATAATAACTCATACGTTCTATGAGACACGGGGACCTAGTTTTACGGTTTTCGACTTCCGACTTTGCCGGTTATATCCCTACTTCGTTTGCACACATAAAAATCATATAAAAAATCATAAATATAATATTTTAAATTATTTTATATAGAAATAAGCTCTGAATTCTAGATTTTGAATTCTAAGAAGAATTTATGACTATTTGACTTCCATGTCGGCTAGTCTACCCAAAACTTTTCTGGAACATCGCCAACTACCAAATATAGCTTAAATCTGTTAAATAATACACTAAAACAGAATTAATATAGATTATTTCTTAGAATTTTTTTGAACAGATTTAAGATGATAAAATCATAAAAATGCTTCAAAATCATATTTTATAGTAATAAACCTACATTAGATTCAGTTTTGAAAAATTCCAACAATAAAATAGAGTTCCTTTGCAATGGTGCTAAAAATCAATGTTACCGTAACCCAATTTCTCAGCAATTATATATACAACTTCTAGGGACAAAAATATATGATAAAAGAGATCAAAATCTAATTTCTAAGACATTAATCTCATATTTCTTACAGAATTATTATCATAAGATTCGAGATGCAAAAAGATAGATTTTTTTTACCGAAATCCTTCGCTAGAAGGCTTGCGGATATTCCTTGCGAAAGATCCCAACTTTCTCGCCTTGCTTGCTTGCTAACCCCTTCTTGATGGGTTTGAAGATGTTGCCAGTGGCTCTTGAAGGTTGGATGGTGAAGATGAAGGGAAGAGTTCTTATGGTAGAGGAGAGGGTGTTTATTCAAGGAGATGAAGATGATGGGGTTTGGATGTAGAAGTGCTGCCGAAATTTGGAGAGGGAGAGAGGTGAGTGGTCGGCCAAGAGGAAGGTGGGAGAAATATTAGGTTAGGGTTTGATAGAAGAGGGTTTATGTGTATATATATGGGCCTTTGTGGGTTGCATGCATTAATAGGATTTGAAATTCTATTCTCATAGGGAGTCGGCCAAAGGGGGAGTTGTGGTGTCTGAACACTATATTATGGTGGGCCCCACTTAGTTTGTTTGGGTTGTTTGTGAGTTGGCTAAGGATTTTAAATATGTATTTCCTAATATAGAACCAATTAGATCTATATAAATATAAATCCAAAAATATGAATATATATATAATATATATTTATTAATGTATTTTAAGGTCCAACATGCCTACATAGGTTTGACTTTGGCTTGGAAGAAGTTCGGAAATGTTTGGTGCAACCGGGTCTCCTAAAAGTCATAAAGGCTTATATAACTAATTAATTAATAAAAATATGACTTGGGCCACAACTTGAATTGTTAACATACAAGAGACTAAAATATGACTATGTCATCCCTATCATGGCTTGTTTGCTAGTCAAAGCACCAGACCACACTAGGGATGTTATACTTTCTAGTCAACTTATCCATTCGACTCAATTATGACTATAGCCCTTTTTTATATAATCAAAATAGGATAAAAATTAATTAAAAATAAATAGAAATCCAAAATATATATTTAACTAAATTAAATATTCTTTTAATTTTGAGGATTTTTATATCCTTCCTTCCTTAAAAATATTTCATCATCGAAATTAAAATAATACCATATGGAAAATTAGAACAACTAAGAAAACACAACAAATTACATACCTTGGTCCTCAAACAAATGATGGAAACACTCTCGTATGGAATCCTCACACTCTCATGTAGACTCATCCTGCGAATGATGCTTCCAAGCAACTCGAACAAGTCTAATAGTCTGACCTCGTAATACCTTCTCGCTACAGTCAAGAGTCCCAACTGGCTACTCCTTGTAAGATAAAGTCCGCCCCACTGTAATCTCAGAATGATCAAGAGCATGACTAGAGTCTGCTACGTACTTTCATAATTGAGACACATGGAATACGTCAGGCACACCATCGAGTAATGGAGGTAATACAAGACGATAAACCACTTCTCCAACTCACTAAAGAATATCGGAAGGACTGATGTACCTTGGACTTAGTTTTTCCTTGTTGCCAAATTGGATGGTACCTCGAGTCGATGATTTTCGCAAAAACACATGATCGCCTTCGTTGAACTCCAAAGGTCGACGATGTGTATCTGCCTAATGCTTCTGCCTATCTTGAGTTACCTGAAGATACTTCTGAATCTACTTCACATTCTCTACAATCTAGGTCACCAGCTCAGGACCAAGAATTTGACGCTCTCACACGTCACTCCAACTAACTGGCTATATGCACTTCCTTCCATACAATGCTTCAGAAGGCGCTATCTGGATACTTGCTTGGTAGCTATTATTATAAGATAATTCTACCAAGTGCAAATGATCCTCACAAGATCCCCCGAAATCTAGCATACAAGCTCTTAATATGTACTCGAGCGTCTGAATCATGCGTTCTCACTGTCCGTCGGTCAGATGGTGGTACGTAGTATTGAACTTTTAAATTCCCAGACTCTCCTGCATACTCCTTCAAAATGCGACGTAAATCTAGAATCACGATCCGACACAATATTGACAGGTACACCATACAACTACACATTCTGCCTCATGTACATGTCTGCTAATACCTCGATAGACTATCCTATTTAGAACGGCAAAAATTATGCTGACTTGGTCCGTTGATCTATAATCACCCAGACCACGTCCTTCCCGCTAGTGCTCATTGGAAATCCAGTGACGAAGTCCATCGTGATATGCTTCCACTTCCACTCAGAAATAAGAAGTGGCTGTAGAGGTCCAGCTGATCTCTGATGCTCGGCCTTAACCTGCGAACAGACCAAGCATCTAGCTACAAATCGTAAAATCTCTCTCTTCGTCCCGTATCACTCGAAATGCTGTCTCAAATCTCGGTACATCTTCGTACCCCTGGGAAGGATAGAGTAGATAGAACTATGCGCTTCTTCAATCAATTTTTGTCGAAGCTCTCCATTCGAAACATAAAAGCGCTCTCCGCACCTTACTGTTCTGTCTTTGTGATTACGCAACCCTGTCTTCTCACATACCTCAGTCTTCTCATGAAGTCTTCTGAATCTCGCATCCGTAGGCAAAGCTACCTTAATCATCTCAACTAGTGAAGACCAAACTTTCAACTGTGCTAGAACACCTTTTGAGCCCGGTAATATGACTTTGATCCCAAGCACCTAAAAATCCTCAAGCAACTAACGCTGTGTCGTCAAAAAATAAGCTGCGGGTTCCTGCTCAAGGCGTCTGCTACGACATTCGCCTTTCTAGAATGGTACTGCAGCTCAATATCGAAGTCCTTTATCAGCTCCAACCATCGTCTTTGTCTCATATTTAACTCTTTCTGAGTAAAGACGTACTTTAAACTACTACGGTCAGTAAATATCTCCACTCTTTTGCCATATAGATAGTGCCTTCAAAGGTTTAACACAAATATGCCTACAACCAACTCTAGATCATGCATCGGGTAATTCTTCTCATGAGCCCTCAACTGTCTCGACGCATAAACAACTACCTTACCAAGCTGCATCAGGACACATCCCAATCCACTGCCGAATGCGTTACTATATGCCATAAAGCCTCTTAACCCTGAAAGAAGAGTCAAGACCGGTGTTGTCGTCAAACGCTTCTTTAGCTCATCAAAAGTCATCTAGCACTCTATCGTCCAGATGAACTCCTGCTCCTTATGCATCAACCACGTCATAGGATCAGCAATCCTCGAGAAATTCTCTATGAACCTTCGATAGTATCTGGCTAGTCCGAGAAAACTTCTTACCTCTGTAATCGACGTAGGTACTAGCCATGTCACAACTGCCTTTATTTTCTCTGGATCAACTGAAAGTCCTTCATCAGAAATGATATAGCCCAAAAATGAGACCTTGTCTAAGCAAAAGTCACACTTACTGAGCTTGGCATACAGCTTCTCTTTTCTCAATACTCCTAACACAACTCAAAGATATTCCTTATGCTCTTCATGACTCTTAGAGTATACCAGTATAACATTAATGAATATCACTACAAATTTATCTAGATACTGGTGGAACACCTTATTCATCAAATTCATGAACACTGCTGACGCATTGGTTAGACCAAATGGCATCACCAAAAATTCATAGTGTCCATACCTCGTCTGAAAAGTTGTCTTCTGAATGTCTTCCTTCCGTACCTTCATCTAATGGTATCCAGACTTGTAAGCCCCATGGATTTTAGGGTTTCTTTTTATATTTTTTAAATGAATTATTTATAAAAGATATTTTATTATAATTAGTTTTGATCATTAAATATACTTTTCCATGACTTTGATTTTTGGAGCCATGGATGTCAATATCTCGAAATGTCCTTCATGAGTTTTGATCTGGATAAGTTTATCTTTATTTTGATATATCATATCCTACTCAAACTTTTCACTTGTATTCTATTTATATCGTATAACTTTCTAGTTAATTTAGGCCCTTTGATCATCTACCAAAAAATACGACCTAACTTCTAATTTAATTTTGGGGCTCGACATCGATCCAACCTAATCGATCCAAAATATGGTTTTGACCTATTTTGAACCTACTATACGTATGCCACTTATGTACCATCCAATTGAGCTTTCGCATGCTATTATTTTGTCAATAATCATAATTGATCTAAATTTGTAGCCATTGATCACACCTAGCCCAATCTTGATCCAACCTAACCCAAATTAATCTAACCCAAACCACATGTGACTCCATCATGACCAACCAAACACACAACACAACTCATCCCCTTATAAACACCACACACACGCAATACCATCCAAAAAACAAATGGTTTAAACTCATTCTCATTAAACCTCATTTGGGAATAAGCTATCAACTCACCCTCTTTCAAATATCCATTTTTGGTCAAGCCCAATGGAGGCTCAATAAATGTGAGCCGCTCCCTCATACTATATGACATGTTGCCCCATAACCTTATTGACATGTTGACCTATTACACACACAATTCACATTAAAAGCTTAATCTCTCTAACACTCAACCTCACCCCATCTCTCTCACTCAACCTCTCTACTCTCTCTCGCTTTTTAAAAACACATACATCTTCCCCCGTGGCCGACCAGCTTCCCTCGCCAAATATTTTTTTTCTTCTTCTCCTCCTCCTTTATTTACTTCACTCTTCTCCAACTCTTCTCCACAACTCTGCACCAAGAATCTTCACTACTCTCTCTTCTTTCCTTCAATAGCTGCTGCCATTCCAACTGCTGCTGCTACTGTTACTATTAGCGTCCTCCTGGCTGCCGCTGTACCATCGTGTACATCCACCACGCACAGCCACATGCCCGTCGGCGCATAGTCGGCGAGCCCAGCGTGTGCGTGCCCTCGTACGGTTGCACCACGTGCAATAGCTGTTGCCATAGCTACTGCTCTCGTAGCTACCTATGGTAGCCCACCTCCGTCCACCATGCAGCCGTACAATGCCCTGCGTGCCCCTACGCAGTCGCCCTATTGCGGCAGCACTGTGCGTGCCTCCCTGTACGCGCGAGCGCGGCAACGCCCTATCGATCCGCGTAACAGCATCACCCCGTATGGCCCACCTTTGACCGTCGTGCCATACTAGCAACCTCACCGTGCACCACCCAACGTGCCTCCGGCATGGCCCCACTCTCCCGGTGATCGTCGCAGGCGATTCCAGCGATTTAGAATCGATTCCGTCGTGATGCACGTTTTAAAAGATAAGAAAGTGTACTTTATGGCAGCGACTTTGTGCACATTTTTGGATGATCTGACCGTTGGATCATCGAACTCTTTTCTTCGTTACAATTTCGGTATATAGCTCTACCTCCACCTAAATTTTTAGCCGTCAACTCGATCATTTGATAGGTCACCGAATAATTGTATTTATTTTTGGCAGTTTCGTGGATCCAACTTCATGGATTTATTTTCCTGTCATTATAGCTCTGTTTGACGAGCCACCTGTTCTTGTGCACAACTGGTATAACCATCTTCTTGTGATAAAAATTTCATTCCATTGTGAGCTTATTTGATTGGTTTAATTTGACGCCAAAGTTGGCCGTTCGAATTCGTAATTTCTAACTTATAAAATTCTAATTTTGGACTCGGAACTCCAAATTCTAATTTTTCTTCAAAATTATATATAGTTTACTAGATTTGGAGGATATGGGCCCTGGCATGTATTTCGTTGCAAATTAGCTTCTACAGTCCGAGTCAACGGGTTATTTTGAGATCGACTCATCGAAATCCAATTCTAGATATACCGTTGGGTTCATATCCTCATTCTTGACTCATTGACATATAGTTTTGTAGATTTAGTAGACTTTGGCCTCGTCTCGCATTTTGGTGCAAATCGGGTCCCACGATCCAAGTCAATGGATTATTTTGATATCGGCTCATTAGAATCCAATTCTGGATGTACCGTTGGTTCGTATCGTTATTCAAGACTCGTTGATGTTTCACTTAACAAAATGCCTAAAAATTGGCTTTTGAAAGAAAACTAGAAAAAGTACAAAAAGTACAATATTAGGCATTTTGTTAAGTAAAAAAATGGCGACTCTGCTGGGGAATAAAGAAGAAATTCAAACATAATATTTCTTCAAGAATTTGCATTGATCGGCATCATAAGCAAATCTCCATTAGGTTTAGACAACCTATAGGCACCATTGGAGAATACTGACTCGATTACATAGGGACCTTCCCATTTTGCTTGGAATTTCCCTTTGCTCTTATGAGTCATCACCATCGGTCTTCGAATGGCTAGAACTAGTTCACCGACTTTAAATACCCTCTCTTTAACTTTACGATTGAAAGTTCAAGATATGTGGACTTGATAAAGTTTAATGTGTTGTTGTGCTTGGAGTCGCTTCTCGTCCAATCCTTCAAGTTCTTGGAGTCATAAGCGATCATTGTTCTCTGTAGTTAGCTCATTAGCAATAGCTATTCTGAGAGATGGAATCTAAATTTCCAGTGGAAGAACAGCCTCACATCCATAAACCAATAAAAATGGTGTAAAACCAGTAGGAGTACGGACTGTCGTTCGGTAAGCCCATAAACATTCTCCAAGTTTCTCATTCCAATCATATTTATTAGAAGAGACGAACTTTTTAAGAAGTTTGATGATTGTCTTATTGAAAGCTTCGGCTAAACCATTAGCAGCTGGATTATAGGCCGTAGAAGCCAGATTTTGGATCCGATTCTTGTCACAGAATCGATAAAATGCCTGACTGGCAAATTGTGGTCCATTGTCATGAATTATCCTTCGGAGAATCCCAAAGCGATAAATAACATGGTGTTTAATGAAGCTAACCACATTTGATGTTTTTACTTCAACAAGAGGAACCGCTTCCGCCCATTTAGAGAAATAATCGGTTATTGCCAATATAAACCGATGTCCTTTGACAGAAGGAGGATTAATCGGGCCAATAATATCTATGCCCCAGGCTTCGAGGGGCCAGGAAGCTGCTGTAGGATGTAGGAACTCAGATGGTTGGTGAATAAAATTAGCATGAATCTGACACGTTTTACACCGTCTGGCATAATCCACAGCATCTGCTATCATGGAAGGCCAACAATATCCCATCCTTCGAATGCGGTCCTGTAATTTCGGACCCGGTTGATGGGCACCACAAACACCATCATGAGCTTCACGGAGTGTTTGCTTAGCTTCATTCTCAGAGAGACAACGTAGTAAAAGTCCATCATAAACGACGATATAACATATGTAAGGAAGAATCATAGTAGAATCGAAACGATCGTCTCTTGATTGATGCAGCTTTTTTTGAATCTTCAGGTAAAATCCCATGAACCGCATAATCAATGAATGGACTTCTCCAATCCTTTTGTTGAGAACTTGATTCTGTAATATAACTATGCTCGATATGCAAATTATTTTTGACACAGAATAAGTCTTGATCCAACAAAGTTATGGTATTTTGTCTTCTAATTGGAACAGCTAAGTCTGCGCTAAGCTAGCAAGAGCATCAGCTTCCAAGTTCTGAGAACGTAGTACAAATTCGATGAAGAATCCTTTGAATGAAAGGACCAATTCGATTACCACTTGATGATAAGGGATGAGGTCAGGATTCCTAACTTCATATGTCCCTCTGACCTGATTAACAATCAGTTGAGAATCTCTATAAGCTTCCAGTAACTCGATGTCCAACTGTTTTGCTACTTGCAGACCAATTAGCAGAGCATTGTATTCTGCCACATTGTTGGAACATGGCTCATTAAGAGAATAAGCACGGTATATGACCATTTTGTTGGGATAGACCAGGACGATGCCTACCCCAGAGACAATATTGCCTTTAGGTCCAACCCGTGATGCTCCATCAAAATATAATTGCCAAATGTTATCCATCAAAGTCATATTACAATCCACAACTTCATTTGGAATGTCCTCATCTAACTTCGATGTTCAGG
>JANAVB010042194.1:0-72108 GCA_029216955.1 Iris pallida
GGGTACAGGTCGTGATATGTTTTTGTGGTGGCCCATGCAGGTCAGAGTCACAACTAGTGCGATTTTATAGTTGTGCTCGACTTGGAGCGCTGCTACGAGCCTGCTGTTAGGATATAAGAATAGGCTTTAGCAGAGAGGTTACTCAATCACAGTTAGGACTACTTGAGAAGATTCCTGTGATGACCCTTGAGAATCTTATTATAAACTATCCCAAAATTTGATTCCGACAGTTTCTGTCTACTTTTCTTGTTCATTGTTGAATTTGATTCTTGGTGTTCATCGTTGACTTGATTTTCTACCAAGATAAAATTATGGGCTTGGCTGCCTTAGTTATAGAATCTAGAGTCTTTTACATCCATATTAGCAGGTTTGGCGATGAGGTATAGTCTGACTTTGGATATATTTCTTTGGTGTAGGAATTTAAAGTTTTTGTAGCCAAGCATGCGACAATACGAAAATTTTAAAGTGCCACGATTCTAGAGGTATGTACCTTAGTTGCAGACTATATGGATTATCACTACACTACTACTACTACTGGCATGACGAGGATCCTGGTAACATGGTTCTGGATAGACGGGTATGATTATCAGATTGCAGAATAGAAACCATATAGATTGTGCCCTAGTATGATGGAGTGGGATATTAGTATGGATGTTACTTGAGTATCATGGATTAGATAGAGGGAGTTAGGCCACCCATGGCGCAACATCATGCCCAACACCAGTTGGACAGGGCTTTTGTGCTGTCGGTCGAGGAGACTGACGCTATGGGTGACGGGTTAGCAGGTCTGTCTTTTTGGTTCTTCTTTTCAACTTGTTGTTGTCTGCCATGAAATATAAAAAATAGAACAATTATCGGAGAACCGAACTTTTACTTCACGTTACAGACTCGCTTGTATAAAGAAAGCCTAGGGACGAAACCTAGGTACAGCAGTCTAAGTACAATTATTTATTTTTGATTCTGGGGGGTGACGATAGAGGCTCGGGAAAGCGACGGCCGCTCTGCCTTACTCCTTGGACGATCGGTATGCAGCCTTGGCTCGTGGAAGATCTGCTTGGCGGACGAAGAAGTGCTCCTCTTGCTCTCCTCGTGTGGCTCTCCTGGCTTCTCTCTCTCTGTGGTTATCGAAAAGGGGGGAACTCTCTCTGTATATCTGTCTCTCTCTTTTTTTTAATTCTTTTTGTTGCCGGGGGTTCTGCAAAGAATGATGCTGGCTATTTATAAGAGTGGGGTATGACCATTAGGGTTTGCTAATGATCATTCGTTTGGAATGTCGGTGCTCCTTCAATATATCTGAACCCTTGATCCTGATTACAATGAATCTAGGCCATTAATGCGGATAGTACCGAAATCTTGTGAGCAGTTAATGTTAACTGCTTTAAATCTTCATGATTGATTATACCAATGTTCGATTGTTCGCCACGTGTCCCTTTGGCTTGATGATAAATGATATGCCTTGATCTCAATAATTATGATGATGATGTCAAATATATTTGTTGAGATTCGATTAAATCCTTGATTGATCCGATGCCACGTGTTTCAATTGTGGGTCCTGCCAGAGCCGCATGGGATAGACAAGACTTGAACTGCAGGGAGATAATCTTCGTGAGCCGCATAAGACAACGCTTTATTGAGCCACAGGGGATGAACTCTCAATGAACCGCATATGCATAATCTCTACGAGCCGCATAAGCTATCGTTGTATTGAGCCGCAGGGACTGGGTTCTCAGCGGGCCGTATATGGCTGATTTCTGCCGGTCATATGGGATGACTTCTCAATGAGCCGCATGAAGCTGTTCTCCATTTAAGCCGTATGAGACTTGCCACGTGACAACCTAGGACTTCTGACGGATCGGGTCAGAGATTTTTTTCTTTTCCCGAAGAGTCTTCATTATGGCAGAGCTATTATGATACTTTATGCCAGAGCCGTCACAGTCGGCAAGTCGTGTCAGAGCATTAAATGAGGCTACTACTCAAATGGCCAGCTGTAGGGAAGGATCACAAGAGGACACGTGGCGTCGATCGAGCCGCATATTCCTGCTGAACCGTATACACTCCCGAGCCGCATGAGACTGAGAGTCCTCTTTGAACCGTATAAGGCAGCTCCTGTATGAGCCGTATGGGCTTCTTCTCCGGAGCCGCATGGACCATTATTCTGATATTTTCCATGCTTTTACAGGACCCCCTTTAAAGTTTTCTATTTGCAAAATTGAAACACTTTGAATAAGAAGCATGGCCCCTTCATGCCGCATAAGTGTCTCAGTCGCATAAACTCATCTGGCCGCATAGGCTCTTTGCCACGTGTCCTGACGACGTGTGCAAATCTTTATTAAATGCTCTTAACTCGTTTTGATTTAACGCCGTCTTTTGGAGGAGGATCCCAAGGGTCGGTTTTTCTTTGACCGAAGCATTTTTGCCTTTATCTTTTGAAGCAGCACGTAATCTGAGGCATAATTCGAGACGTTTGTTCATTTTATGGGTCTCTTTCGCCTATAAATAAGAGTCTTTTAGTCTCTTGGGGGTTTCTTTACCTTTTTTCTTTGTTCGAATTCCATGTTGCCGTCTTTGCTCTTCGTCTTCTTCCTTCAACAATCGACAATGGCTCCCGAAGGCTACTGCTGCTACGGGCAAGAAGGCCGCGTCATCTTCTGTGGCCACGAAGGGCAAGAAGGCCGCGTCTTCATCGACTGCGACGGCGAATGTGGTAGCTCCTCCGCCGGCTGGCGTGCCTGCTTTTCACTCCGACGTCCACCCGCCTATTGCTGGTAGGATCCTTAATATGAACTACCATGGCTACGTCGCATATTTTATGCGCGAGCCTATATTCCAAAGTATGCTGTGTGTCCGACTCATGCTCGGGCCACATGGGGCATGACTCAGGTTTGAGCCGCATGAAAGTGGTTGCATAACTACTTCTTTATCAAGGCCGCATAAGCCCATCAGGATTTGGACCGCATGAGCTCTTTCGAATGGAGCCGCATGAGCCTATTTCGAACTGAACCGCATAAGCTCACTTGAACTGGGCCGCATAAGCTCATCTGCACAGGACCTCATTGGCCTATTTCGAGTCGAATCTTATAAGCTTATTCGAGTTGGGTCGTATCCACATATGCTCCTCTCGAACCGCATAAGCTCATCCGTACTGAGCCGTATAAGGTCATTTCGGGCCAAACCGCATAAGCTTATTCGAACTGAGCCGCATGTGCTCTGACCTGTATGAACTCTTTCAAACTGAGCCGCATGAGGCTGTACTGAGCTAAGCCGCATAAGCATCATGTAGTTTTTTCGTGTTTCAGCATCTTTGTTGACTTGTTTCTTTTTGCTTTTTCTTCAGTGAATCTGCCAGTAAATCCTGCGGGGAAACTTCTGGTTGGCTCTCATCAGCTTGCCTCGGGCGTGCATCGGGATGATCTAGTTCGTCAAGTATCCGAGCAGCTACTTACTAATGAACCTTTGGAGCGATTAAATGCTATTAGGGTTCAATCTTTCCAATTCCTTAGTGACATGATGAGCTCTGGGATATTTGATGGGGAGTATTTGAGACCGATTTTCCTCTTTGGGGATGCGTTGATCATAGAAAACTCCCGAGTGTTAGATGTTTCCGAGAGTTGGGATTTTGACCTGGACGGGATGCCGAATCACATCCTCCTTTGAAGCGCCATTTCTCCTTTGTGTGGTTCAACATGATCGTTTTGGACAGGTAGATGCCAGACACCCTTACTCCAACCAGACCGGGAATGTTTGTTGGTAACATCCGCTACAACAAAACTGCTGGGTTAGTGCGCGCGATCAAGGATCCGGCCAGTCGATCTGTGATGGGGTTAGTTCCAGGTACCTTTATTAACCCCCCTGGTCCTAACTTTTCAGTTCCAGGTACCTTTATTAACACCCCTGGTCCTAACTTTTTATTCTCTCAGGCTGATACCTTCCTGAGCCAGCTCGCTCGTAAAGGGTCCTATCCTGTTGGCAGATTGGTACTGCCGAGCTGGTTACACCCCATTCCCCCTTGGGCTAACCTGACCTCATAGATTCTACAGAAATACGGAGAATTTTTGCAGGAAGTCAATCTTTATGATGCTATCCGGGGTACCAACCACGGGTTGCCTGTTAATAAGCCACTGTTTATGGCCCTCATGGAGATGTATAATCATCGGACGGGGACTTTCTTCACCCCTGTTGGGGAATTGGGACTCGCTCTTCACGAGATGTATGCTGTCTCTAAGCTCCCCTGGGGAGACGATCCCTTCGAAGCGTATACTCCGACGAACGAGGAGTTCCAGGATTTAGACCGACGATTCCCCGGTTTCGTCGCGGTGTATCAAGAACTATTGTGTCATCATAGTACCTATCACCGAACGGCTATCCAGAAAAATAACAGCTCGGAAGGGGATGCTCCCCATACTAAATCTTGGGTTGCATACCTTTTCAAATTTAGCGCTGCTGGCCGGGTTACTTTCCGAGATCGCCAAACTCCTAGGGAAGTAGAGGACTTGGTGTCGACCGCCAGGAGGTCGAGGTCACAAAATGACAAGTTCGGGAGCTAGATTGACTCCTTCAGCTACTTTTATTATGGTACCCGGCGGCTATCAGAGAAGGCGCACTTGGCCGGGTTTTTAATGGTATGGTTGCGCAATTGCGTGGTTTCAGGAGGGACAGGTTCCATTGAGAGGATCAGTCGCCACTTCATTCTTTCTGCTGTGAAGTTGGCCTTTGGGGTCAGGCTGGCTCTTCTTCCTGCCATGGTGTGCAGTATTCAGCATGGTCTTCGCGCCTTCTCGTCCAAGGTTATTGCCCGTGACGGGACAATGGACTTCGAGCGTATAGAACTGCCTTATCATTACTTGCTGGGATGGCTGTTGCTGCATTATCAGTCTTTGATGAGACCTGGGACGGGAGATGGCGTTACGGACGACGATGCTTTTCTTTTCAAGTATCATCATCAGCCCTGGGAATGTAGTACCATGCCGACGTGTCGGAGGATGTTGGCGAGGGCAGACGGATATAATTTCTTCGTGTCCGTTCCCCGTTTCACCCGACCAGGAAGTAAGGAGTGTTTACGTTGACGGTGTTGTACTACTCTCATTCTTACCTGAAAAGATGTTTTTTGGCTGCGTAACATTCGTCCGACACACTTAGTTTACCGTAATCGCAATACTGTGTATTTGGAACCCTACTTGCCCAGTAGGTTTGCCCGCCAGTTTGGATACGGCCAATTATTCCTTGGATGTCCCAGCTCTTGTATGGGGTTCGAAGGTAGCATTCTTGATGGTATTAGAACGTGGAGCTACTATGACACCTTTCACACCCGAACCAGCTTCTCAGTTCCTGCGGCGAATGTGATAGATGAAATTTTACATATGGCAGCCCTGTATCACGTCACGGTGAATCATCCTCCTCTTGATTTTGACCCGAGGACTAGCTTCATTGTGGGCACTCACTTGGCGGAGAAGGCTATGGTGTCGAAGGCAAAGAGAAAAGGGGTGAATAGAGTTCCTACGCCCGATTTCATGTCCTTTGACACAATCGAGGAAGACAACGAACGGGACGACGAGGGTTCTCTTTCTTCTGGTGATGAGGCAACGGCTGGTCAGCCTCCCGTCATGGCAGATGAGAAGATGACAGATCATCCGTCGGTTGTATTAGATGGGACGGTAGACCAATTGCCATCTATGTCGGAGGTAGTACGGGTGGAACTACCGCCTATCGTGCCTGGTCCCTCACGTAAACGGTGCAGGCATGAGTCCACTGGCGGAGGAGTAGCTTTTTCCGTAAAGAGAGCGGTGATCGGGCCCCATAGGCTGCTTATCACGGAGAAGGGTGAGGGTGCAGATGATGTTCCAGAGGTAAGTCTAAGTCGGAGTTGTATCTTTGTTGTAGTTTTTTTTCTCTCGGGGATATGACTTGATCATTTTTCTTTGTAGGCGTCTGACGAACCAGGCTCTCCTGAGCCATCTCTACTGCCCCAGTAGTTGATCCGGCCCTTGCTGCTGTGATTAGCGACATGTGTGCTGCGGTTCTCTCTGCAGGGGCTCTCTCAGCAACGGCTGACGGCTCCCAAGCTGCTGAGGCCCCAGCCCGGAGTGACAAAAATTTCCTTGGGCCCGTCTCCAAGATTGATGAACTTCAGCAAGACGATGCCGTTCTCGGTGTATCCCTTCCCGAGGATGTAAGGGCGGATGAGTCAGTTATGTCTGCCTCGGAGGCCGTTGGTGAAGAGGTTATGGTAGCTGTAGGCGAACCTCAGCCTCCACACTTCTCTACTGGTAAGATAAGCCACATATTGACTAGCGAGGGGGCTTACTTGCTCTATCAATATATCCTTCGGGTCAAATCGATTCATGGTTGTCTTGGCCCTTCAGGTCCTGACCCTTTACTTTCCGCCACGGATGTTCTTGGGGAAGGCTTGACCTGCCACGATTTGGGCGAAAGGAGCGTTTCCTCTCCTTTGTCATCTCATGTTGAGGGGCATCCTGCCAGCTCCGGGCAGATGGGGATGGAGTTGGTGCTGGCCCCGGCCTCGCCTTCAGCTGCTTATGTGGCTCCGGAGATTGACTTCTCGGCCTTGCCGAGCATTCAAATTTGTGGGCCGCTGAAGAGGAGTTGGCCGATGTTCAAGCGTCCTTCCGTACGGAGTTGGTTTCTCTTGTGGTAGGAACGGCAGATTCTGTCGCGTCTTCTTCCGTGCTGCCAGCTACCCTCCCGTTGACACCGACTTCTTCGGAGGCTCTGAACGAGGTGACGCAGGATGTGGTCGACAGCTTCTATCGTCACTTAGGGAGGGGTGTAGATGCTGCCATAGAACGGGGGATCCCTTTTTCTCTGTCTCTGCGGGGCGCTCGGGCTCAAATCGACACTATGAAGGGTGTTCCTGGCGGGATGGGGTTAGCTGCACTCCTGGAACCTAAGTTGACAGATGCTGACCAGCTGGTGACCCAACTGCTGGCAATACGGCAGGCTGGCTTTCCTGCTGCAATTGAACGGGAGCGGGGCTTCCTCGTTGCTGCTCGGGACTGGATCAAGCTTGCTCGGGATACTGCAGGGCCAACTGTGCGGGAGGACCTGGACAAGTTCTCTGTCTCGTATGACCGACTGGGTCGTCGGAGTCAGGCTTGTAGGGCCCGTGAAGAATCTGTCTCTCATGGAATAGCTGACACGAAGGAGCAGATTCTCGCACTTCAGAAGGAGTTGGCCTTCTTAGAGTCAGAGCGGGAGGTTGCTCATGCAGAACATGAGTCGATTGTTCGGGAGGCCGAGAAGATTTCCCAATCTTCTGTCAACCTGGAGCGGGCCTTTAAGAAGTTCGAAGACAACTGGCAAGCCCATGCTTATCTGGAGGATGCAGCGGTGCTGAGCCAGGAGGCGGAGCATCGAGCCCAACAGAGGCTTGAGCGGTCGGTTGTCTTGATAAAGGACCGTCTCATGGTGTTATGCGCCCCTGAGCAGTGATCCTTCCTCTGTCTTCTTTTGCTTCCCCCTTTTTTTTTCCTTTTTTATTTTTTTGTAAGGGATGTGATCCCTACTGATGTAGCCCTTTGAATTTTAAATAAATGAGCATATTTCAACTCATCTTCTCTTTCTTGTACTTGCGGTGTTCATGGAACCGGACTTGCTGGGGGATTATTTGTGGACCTGTTACCCTAGGTGTACCTTGGTTTCAGGTACGGATAACAAGTTTGGTCAGGATGTTTGGAGCAGCCATGGCAAAGTGGTTATGGGTGTTCTTGGTGTTGGGGAAAGGAATGCCGTAGAGCAGCTGGGCTCCCGGGGCATGGTAAGATGGTATTTATGCTAAGAAGCTTAGCAAGGGATATTTGTGGACCTATTATCCTTGGCGTACCCTGGTTCGTGATACGGATAATAGGGTGAGAGGAAAACTAACATATTTGCTCAGAGGTTATGAGGACATGGCAAGCATGAGGGTTTTATCGTGGAATCTTCCTGCTCAGAGGTAATGAGGACATGGCAGGGGAGGTTTCACGGAAGATATTCGTGGTCAATAGCGGACATTTGTGGACCTATTATCCTTGTCGTACTCCGGTTCAGGATACGGATAACGTAATGAAAGGAAACCAATCATATTTGCTCAGAGGTAAGGAGTACATGGCAAACATGAGGGTTTTACCGTAGAATCTTCCTGCTCAGAGGTAATGAGAACATGGCATGGGAGATTTCACGGAAGCTATTTGTAGTAAATAGCAGATATTTGGGTCAACAGAGGACATTTGTGGTCAACAGAGGACATTTGTGGACCTATTATCCTTGTCGTACTCCGGTTGTGGGTACAGATAATAGGTTGAAAGATGATCGGCATACTTGCTCAGAGGTAATGTGGACATGACAAAGTATGACGATTTCTTCGACGGAGCCTTCCCACTCAGAGGTAATGAGGACATGGCAGGAGTGGGCTCAATGAATAATGGGTACATAGAACGACTCAGAGGTAGGAGAACGTGGAAGTTCTATGTGAGGGGCGGTTTGTTTTTGGTGGAAGTGAAAACGACTCAGAGGTAATGAGGACATGTCCGTTTTCGGAAATTTGTGTATCGATTACCCTTTTTGTGCACTGGGAGTGCGGGTATTGGATCATGAGGGAGGATCTCTTCCAGGAAGAA
Source organism: Iris pallida (assembly GCA_029216955.1). Taxonomy (NCBI): domain Eukaryota; kingdom Viridiplantae; phylum Streptophyta; class Magnoliopsida; order Asparagales; family Iridaceae; genus Iris; species Iris pallida. The sequence goes on from JANAVB010042194.1 coordinate 8,613, forward strand.
AGTTCAGAGGTATAATCATACGTGACTTACTATCTAAAGAGTGACCCGAATGTGAGTTCAGAGGCACCAGCGGGTATAACTCGGTAATTTAAAATATTGAGAAAGTAGGAGTCCAGCGGCACCAGCGGGTACATGACTCGATAATCTGAAAGGAATATGGGGGTGAGTTTAGGGGCACCAGCCGTACATGACTCGATAATCTGAGATGTTGTGGGTGTGAGTTCAGTGGTACCAGCCGGTACATGACTGGATAATCTGAGATGTTGTGGGTGAGTTCAGTGGTACCAGCGGGTACATGACTCAAAGATCTTGTAGCGAATGTCGTTTAGACATAATATTTCTTCAGGAACTTGCCGTTGACGGGCAGCATGAGCAAGTCTCCATTTTGCTTTGCGAGGCGGTAAGCACCGTTGGAGAATACCGTCTCAATGATAAATGGGCCCTCCCACTTTGGCTGGAATTTGCCAGCGGTCTTGTGAGTCATGACCATTGGCCTCCGGACTGCCAAGACGAGATCGCCTACCTGGAATGTTCTGATTTTGACCTTCTTGTTGAAGGCTCCTGAGATGCGTGCTTGGTACAACTCGATCCTTTGCTGAGCTAGGAGGCGCTTTTCATCTAAGGCCTCTAACTCTTGCAGGCGACGTTGGTAGTTGTCGTCTGTCGTTAATTGATGTGTGAGGGCGACACGTAGTGAGGGGATCTGAGTCTCCAAGGGGAGGACTTCCTCACTCCTGTATACCAGAGAGAATAGTGTATTTCCGGTGGCTGTTCGGACTGTGGTACGATAAGCCCATAAGCATTCGCTGAGCTTCTCGTTCCAGTCGTATTTTTGGAGGAGACAAACTTCTTGAGGAGTTTGATGATTGTTTTGTTGAATGCCTCTGCTAACCCGTTTGCGGCCGGGTTATATGGTGTCGAAGCGACATTCTGAATACGATGTTTATCGCAAAACCGATAGAATACGTGGCTTACAAACTGCGGCCCATTATCATGGATGATCCTTCGGGGCAATCAAAGCGGTAGATGACGTGATGCTTAAGGAAGCTGATCACATTTGAAGTCTTAACTTCTGCGAGTGGGACAGCTTCTGCCCATTTGGAGAAGTAATCAGTGATCGCAAGTATGAAGCGATGTCCTCGGGAGGAAGGTGGGGTGATTGGACCAATGATATCCATTCCCCATGCTTCGAATGGCCAGGATGCCACTGTCGGATGCAGAAACTCTGATGGTTGGTGAATGAAGTCTGCGTGGACTTGGCAAGCTTTGCATTTTCTAGCATAGTCTATCGTCTGCGACCATCGTGGGCCAGTAGTAGCCCATTCGGCAAAGGCGATCTTGTAGTTTTGGGTCGGGCTGATGGGCCCCGCAGACAACGTCATGAGCTTCTCGCACGGCTTCTTTGGCTTTTGCGTTCGACAGGCACCGGAGTAATAATCCGTCATAGGAGCGGCGATACATCTTCGTCTCTGTATCGTAGAAGAATCTGAGAGAACGCCGTCTGATGGAGGTGGCTTCCTTTGGGTTCTCGGGCAGGATGTCGTAGACGACGAAGTCGATGAATGGTTGTCTCCAATCTGGGGCATCATCGATCGTCTAGGCAGAATAACTCGCCATGAATTGCACATTTTCTTGGGACAGACCAGTTCGTGGCCTATTACATCCACTGATTGGCGATCATAATTCGGAACTGCAAGGGAAGCGGCAAGACCAGCTAGGGCATCGGCTTCATATTTCGGAGTCTGGGAACGTGTTCGATGAAGAACCCCTCGAACGATGAGATAATGTCAATCGCTCTTTGGTGATAGGGGATCATGTCTTCGTGGCGGACCTCGTATGAGCCCCGGATCTGATTGACGATTAGTTGGGAGTCGCCGTGCGCTTCAAGGCATTCTAACCCCAGCTCTCTTGCCAGTTGGAGACCAATGACCAGAGCGTTATACTCGGCCACATTGTTAGAGCAGGGTTCTTGAGGGAGTAGGCGCGATTGATCACCAGCCCAGTAGGAGAAATCAATACCACTCCGACCCCAACGACGATGTTTCCCTTGGGTCCGGTTCTTGAAGCATCGAAGAACATCCGCCATATGTTATCGTGGGTGGCTGTATTCGAATCGGCACCTCATCTGGGATCTCGTCATATATTCTGGATGACTCCGATCCTGGGTGGGCTGCTAAGAAGTCTGCCAGGGCTTGACCCTTGACAGCCTTCTGCGGGACGAAGATCATATGATAGGGGGACAGCAATTTTCCCATGTAGCGAGGCGAGAGCTGAGTGCCCCTGGTTTAGTCATGAGGACTCTGAGAGGGTTGACTCGTGAGATCACATGTATGGTTTGCCCTGTGACGTAGTGCCGCGTCTTTTGAATGGCGAACACCAGGGCGAGGTATTCCTTCTCCACAGCGGTGTATCGGTGTTCCGGCCAATCATCATTCGACTGAGGTAATATAGCTTGCTCATGGCCTGCATCATTGTTTTGTGCCAACAAAGCACCAAGGGAGTGTTCCATTGCCCGTACATAGAGCAGGAATGGTTTTCCAGGGACTGGGGCTACTAAGACCGAGGATTTGACAAATATTCTTTGATGCTGTCGAAAGCACGCTGGCATTCCTCGTCCTATACGAATGAGACTCCTTTCTTCATGAGGTGCGTGAATGGTCGGCATCGCCCGAGAGGTTGGAAATGAACCTTCTGATGTAAGCTAGCCTTCCTTGGAGGCCTCTAAGTTCGCGGAGATTTCTCGGGGGAGCCATCTCCATGATCGCCTTTGTTTTCTCGGGATCTACATGGATACCCTTGGCAGTGATGATGAAGCCTAAGAACTTCTCGCTGGATACGCCTAGAAAGGACTTCGTAGGGTTCATCTTCAAATTGTGCGTTCGCATTAGATCGAATACCGTCTTTAGATCCTGCAGATGGTCTCCCTTGCTACGGCTTTTAACGGCTATATCGTCAACGTAGCACTCCACCGTCTTGCGTAAGTGGTCTCTAAAGATGATGCTTATGGCTCTTTGATATGTGGCGCCAGCATTCTTTAAACGAAAGGCATGACTGTGTAGCAGTACGTGCCGATCATGTTCGGAATGATGTATGCTTTTCGTCGTCAGGGATATTTTGATTTGGTTGTACCCCGAGAAGCCATCCATGAATGACATGCGTTCGAAGCCGCAAGTATTGTCGATCATGATGTCTGTGATAGGAAGGGGGAATTCGTCTTTGGGGCATGCCTCGTTCAGGTTGCGGAAGTCGATGCAGATTCGAATCTTCCCATTCTTCTTGAGGACGGGTACTATGTTGGCGACCCAGTCTGGATGTTGCCTTCGCGAATGAAGCCACTGGCTATCAGTTTGTTGACCTCGGCTTCGATCGCGTCCATGATGCCCGGGCGGAAGCGTCGCTGTTGCTGCTTGACTGGATTTGCATCCGGCCGTATGTTGAGTTTGTGGAGAGCGATGTCAGGATTTAACCCTGGCATGTCTTCATAGCTCCAGGCGAACACATCAATATACTCTCTGACAAGTTCTAACAACGACTCCCGTTCTTCCTCAGTTAGGCTTTTACTGATAAAATCGGTTTTGAAGAAGATTCGCTGCCGAGATCTACTTGTATGACCTCATCTTCAGTAGAGGTTCTCTCAGTTCGAACCGCTTTTTCCATTGTGTCCAATTGTTGGGCCCAGGCTCAAGCTCGAGGATTTCTGGATGTCTTCGTCTTCCTCGTAAGCGTCGACGAATGCCATGTTGACTGACATGACTTGTCTGAATACATCTCGATGCTGGTATCTGAGTCGGAAGTTGGTGATCCGGTTGAATGTGACTGCCAGTCGCATTCTTCGTCTAACTTTCAGGGGTCGTAGTAGGCGTTACATACCCTAGCCCGCATCGAGTTTTGTTATAGTAGTTCCATGGTTTGCCCGCCGGGGCTGGCGACTTCAAAGGTAATCGTCGCCCAGTGCGTAGTTCAATCCTGGCGTCGTCTCTAGATCATACCCCTGTTTCTGCATGAGATATTTGGATTGAGGGCTATAGAGATACAGAGGCAGTCTCCCAGCATCTGACCCGAGGTCGACTTCTTCTATGGTGAGGGAATGCGGTTTGTTCGTCCGCGAAGATGATCGGATGGTCTCCTCCCTCGAATATTCGGTAAGCGTCTTCTACTGGAGTAAGCTGGATCGCGGTGTACACATTTGTCACCTGTGTGTGTAGGTGAGCGCCTATACCGTGTTCCATAGCATATATTGTACATAGCTTATTGAGTTCGGTGTATTCAAAGATAACCCTTTATTGATGAAGTAAGTATCTTTCTAGGGGGATTACATCATCAGCGGAGGGGACATCAGTGTAGGCAGCCACATACTTGGCTAGCTCCGGTTCCTCTTCGGCTACCCCCTGTGTGAACGAAGACTGAGAGGACGACCTAGGAAGCTTGATTGTCAGTGGTTCGGTTGATGGAGCAGAGCGTGGAGTTGTTGGCAGACTAGCGACCCCCAGTTTGGCATTTGATGTGGGGCGAGGAGTGGCTGGTTCGCTAGAAGTGTCAGACCTCGTATCGGGGTGACGACCCTTCCTGGGAAGGCGTATCGTCATGGGCCTATCCGAAGGGTTGAGCTTCTGCTTGTGGTTGGCTGACTCTTGGTAGCCTGATTGTCAGTGGCTCAGTTGTGGGTCTCGGCACTTGGCCGGACCTTGGCAGCCGGATTATCATTTGCTCCTCCTGCGCTGAGAGGCTGATTGCGTCCTTCCGCAGAGTGCGGTAAGGGGTGCAGACTTGCCCGGTTTGCGAGCTTGGAGGTGGATCGTCAGGGGTCCTTCTGATCCCGTGGCTATTTCGGTATGAGTTTGTGCGTCTCCTTCATCAAGGTGCCTCTTCGACTTTTCGTATAAGCAGGAGTCCGAGTAGTAAGATTCGACCCCTTTGAAGGGATCGATATCAGCAAATTCTGTCTTCACGAAGCCGTACTTGTCGACGTATTTGAAGCACTGGTGTAGCGTGGAAGGCACGATCATATAATCGTGTATCCAAGGGCGCCCCAAAAGGATGTTGTATGAAGTGTCTGCATCTATGACGTAGCAGGTGACTTCGGATTGGAGGTCGCCAATTTGACACTTCAGACGAATCTTCTAATAGGGTAGCTCCTGCCCGAATTGAAACCGCTGATGGCGGTGCTTGTAGGCGTTAGGCGATGCATTGGGATGCGGAGATGATGTAGCAGACCCTTCGGGATGATGCTTATGGAAGAGCCAGGGTCAATGTGCATCCGATCCACCTTCATGTCGCTGATGTATCCCGTGTAGTATAGGGCGATCGTGCAGGTTGGTTTTGATGAGCATATCCTGCAGTGAAGACGATATTGGGCATCGCTCCCGTACACACGCTGTCTTGGAGATTTGCGGGCTGATTGTCTTCCGTAAAGTTGGCCTGAGCTAAGTATGCGCGACATTTTGGAGTGCATCGCTCAAGGCCGCGCGGACATCCTTTGAGAGCCTTAGGAGTTCATATAAGGACAATTTGGCCGGTGTATTGGCCAATTGTGCTAGATGTCAAGTTGTAGGGCCTCTCCAGCCCCTGAGGTGTCTCCTTTCGGAGGGATTTGTCGAAGCGAGTCTCCTTCGGCCTAGGCTTGTCGGTCGTCGAAGGCTGAGCCGGTCCCGGAGCATCAGTGGTAGTGGGCGGATGATTATCAGTTGAGTTTTCAGCCACGGGCTGAGATTGTGCTCCAGATCGAGTAACAACGGCCGTGACCTCTTTTCATCTGCCGAAGCGGTGCGGCATGATCTGACTTTTCCACTTCTCTTCTTGTGAATGGGAGGCGTTGTGGACTGGGTCACCTCGTGAACCAGGTCCGGATGGACCCACATAATTTCTCTCGCGATGTAGTGAAGGTACTAGACCGGCAGCTTGGTCTCGAGCGGGCGGAATTAGCAATTTCCATTATTGCCAGAGGGATGGGTATAACACCGTCTTGAGTCTCTGTTGGAGGGAAGCTGCCGAATTGTACGGACACCATGTTGGCTGCTACGGTTACCTCCTCGAAATCGATGGCTAGAGCATTCGAATCGATAGGTTTTGGATGTACCTTTTCAGTTGGTAGCAGTCGTGTGTAGCATGGTGGACGTAGCGGTGGTAATGGCAGAACTTTGGGTTCACCAAGTCAGCCGGCCGAAGCTCCCGTCTTGGTGGAGGGAGCTGGATTCTATCTCCTTGTATGAGCATGTCCAAGATAGGCTTGACGTGGCCGTCTTCGAAAGAGTAAGTGATCTGAGGCCATTGTTTGTCTGCTGGTTGTGACTCGGCTTGGGCCGCGTCGGCCACCATAGCCTGTTTGCCTCTGTTGTCCCGATTGTTGGAGGGGCTACCCCCATTGTCGGTATTGGTGCTGGGACGCTTGCCCTTGTTCTCTCCATCCGAGATATGCAACCCCAGTTGACGTTCCTTAATCGTTCCTCGGCACTTGTAGCACTGATGATAAAAGCCTTCCAGTCCTTGAATTAACTTTCGCCCATCCAGAGACTAATTGTTGGGAGCAGTCTCTTTTGGCAGATTTCAATCAAGGAAGAATCCGGATTGCCGGATGGTAACTTCATTACGGTTTGACGAAATCGCTCGATGTAATTCCTCGTCAGCTCTTTCTCTCCTTGGACGACGTCCATGAGGGTGGACATTGTGACGTCCTGGCCTACCTCGTAGAACCTCTCCAAGAACAAGCGTTTGAAGCCAGCGAAGGAGTGGATGCAATTTTCCGGCAGGTTGCGGTACCAGTCGAAGACGACTCCTTCCAATGCCCCGATGAATAACCGCATGAGGATAGCGTCATCATGAGGCAGATGGTCAGTGGTGACCTCGAAGTAAGTGATGTACCACTTTGAGGTCTTGCCATCATAGGGGTTGATATTGAACGGCTTATATCTTGGTGGGAATGGAACATCCCTCCATTCAGCAGGATATGGTTGCCTTATTCTGAAGTCTTGAGAGTTTTCTCGGGCGTAGAACATGGCTCGGAGCTCTTGAACTTCTCTCCTTACTTCTCGGGTCTCATTGTCGCAGTAGGAGCCGCTACTTCGGGAGGATTATTGCCCGGGTTCAGTGCCGCTGAATTTGAATCTATATTGTTTGCGGGACCCGCGCTTGTTTGGCCAGGGGTCACCCCCTGCAAGTAGGAAGAGCCGTTTGATCTCGTCTACAGACTTGACCAAGGCGTACAGTATGGCCTCCAAAGTGTTGATGTTGGCGATCACTGGAACCACTTTGATTGTCCGTCATGAATACCGTCCTTACATGAGGAGTGACGGAAGGAACAGTGGAGGATGTGCCCTCCGAATCGTACCCATGCATTGAGAAATCATCGGGATAGATGGGAATGTTTTCTTCGGGTTCGGACTCGGAGGGAACAGTACCCCCAGCCTCGGAGCTTGTTCGTCTTGAGAGTCATGGATGTCCTCGGGGACATCATTTGTTGCACCTGACGGGGTTGTTTCCCCGGGCTCCTCTCCCTGAAACATTGGATTGTCGTGGATATTCGGAGGAGTGCTACCCCCAGCTCCCTCGACCCTCAGCGGTGCAACGATGAATCTCCCATTGCAGCAGATTTTGTCTTCGAACGGGTGTGTTGGTATACTCCGGTGGAGGGCAACCGTTTAGCCGAAAATTTCTTAGCTGTAGTGTTGATATTTTCGGACTGAGATGCTTGTCTTCTTCCCTCTCCCCTCGGCGGGGACTTTCTGTGCGGAATTGCAGGAGACAACAGGAGGTGCCTCATCCTCCGAGCTCGGATGCTGTAATCTTTGGAAGACGGACGGCCGGTCCTCCGTCACTGCCGTGTTGTTGCAGCAGCAGTTGACGATGATCTGGGTGCAGTGACGTCCATGTGAGGGCTCTTTGCAAGCCGAGGCCCCTTCTCTTTCCTTGTGTTTGTGGAGGATAGCCTCACGCAGGTCAGATGAACCACTTTGTCCATTTGCCGCTAGGGACTGGACTCGAGCGGTCCTATACAACTTCCCATCAGAGGCCCGTATGATAATCAGCGGGGCGCCCCGATAGTCGGAGGTTGGGGCAGCTGTCTGGGCTTGATGAGCCCGCGCTGCCCTAGACTTCTTCTTCTTAGCACTCGTGGGTGCATAATAAGAAGAGTCCAAGTTGAATACCACAGAGTCTGGCTTATCATCCAAAGAATTATCAGGGTTCGGACCGTACGAGAGACGGTCGAAAACTGATCGAGAGGAGCATGGAGCGGATGCTATGCGGCTGGGATTGGAAACCGTGTAGGCTGTCTGCATGCGGTTGTCTTCTGCCGTCGGATGAGTTCTTGTGCGGCTAGGAGTCACGACCGTGCAGGCTGGCCGCATGCGGTTGGCATCTGTGGCCGCATGGGTTTTCTGCAAACGATTGACTTTGATAGCCGCATGAGTCTCATCCATGCGGTTGGCAACTGTAGTCGTATAAGTTATGCGGCTGACAGATGTGGCTACATGAGTTTTCTTCATGCGGTTGGGGATGTAGCCGTATGGGCTTTCTCCCTGCGGCTAATACCCTTCTGCGGCTCGGATCGCGCAGAGTTCCTCTTTGCCCCTGCAAGTCCAGCATCATAGTGTTTTCTTCTGCCGGACTTGGGGACAGCAGAGTTGTCTACGGTCTGAAGTGGGGCCGCAGGAGAGTCCTTCTCGTCGTCTTGAGCAACAGAGGGTATCCCATCGAGGGCTTGAGGAGGAGCAAATGATTTTGGCCTCCACCCTTTGCGAGCCTTCGCGGTACGGGTGCGCTTCTGGACCGGGCCAGCACTGCCTTCAGAGAGCATCTCTTCGAACGCCTGTTGGTCGAAGCGGACGACCATCTTCTGTTGTATGGAGCCAAGTTTGGCTGCATCCGATTGCGTCACCAACTCCTCAGCCGTGGAGAAGTTAGTCCCCAGCAGAGTCGCCATCGTGTCTGCCATAAATATAAAAGAACAAAACAATTATCGGAGAACCGGACTTTTACTTCACGTTACAGACTCGCTTGTACAAAGAAAGCCTAGGGACGAAAACCTAGGTACAGCAGTCTAAGTACAATTGTTTATTTTTGATTCTGGGGGGTGACGATAGAGCTCGGGAAAGCGACGGCCGCTCTGCCATACTCCTTGGACGATCGGTATGCAGCCTTGGCTCGTGGAAGATCTGCTTGGCGTGGACGAAGAAGTGCTCTTCTTGCTCTCCTCGTGTGGCTCTCCTGGCTTCTCTCTCTCTGTGGTTATCGAAAAGGGGGAACTCTCTCTGTATATCTCTCTCTCTCTCTTTTTTATTTCTTTTGTTGCCGGGGGTTCTGCAAAGAAATGATGCTGGCTATTTATAAGAGTGGGGTATGACATTAGGGTTTGCTAATGATCATTCGTTTGGAATGTCGGCGCTCCTTCAATCTATCTGAACCCTTGATCCTGATTACAATGAATCTAGGCCATTAATGCGGATAGCACCGAATCTTGTGAGCAGTTAATGTTAACTGCTTTAAATCTTCATGATTGATTATACCAATGTCCGATTGCTCGCCACGTGTCCCTTTGGCTTGATAATAATGATATGCCTTGATCTCAATAATTACGATGATGATGTCAAATATATTTGTTGAGATTCGGTTAAATCTTGATTGATCCGATGCCACGTGTTTCAATTGTGGGTCCTGCCAGAGCCGCATGGGATAGACAAGACTTGAACCGCAGGAATAATCTTCGTGAGCCGCATAAGACAACGCTTTATTGAGCCGCAGGGGATGAACTCTCAATGAACCGCATATGCATAATCTCTACGAGCCGCATAAGCTATCGTTGTATTGAGCCGCAGGGACTGGGTTCTCAGCGGGCCGCATATGGCTGATTTCTGCCGGTCATGGGATGACTTCTCAATGAGCCGCATGAAGCTGTTCTCCATTTAAGCCGCATGAGACTTGCCACGTGGCAACCTAGGACTTCTGACGAATGGGTCAGAGATTTTCTTCTTTTCCCGAAGAGTCTGTCATTATGGCTGAGCCATATTGATACTTTATGCCAGAGCCGTCACAGTCGGCAAGTCGTGTCAGAGCATTAAATGAGGCCACTACTCAAATGGCCAGCTGTAGGAAAGGATCACAAGGGGACACGTGGCGTCGATCGAGCCGCATATTCCTGCTGAACCGCATACACTCCCGAGCCGCATGAGACTGAGAGTCCTCTTTGAACCGCATAAGACAGCTCCTGTATGAGCCGCATGGGCTTCTTCCCCGGAGCCGCATGGACCATTATTCTGATATTTTCCATGCTTCTACAGTTGTATGATTCCATTTGTACCTGTCAGGATATTGCTTGTAATATGCTAGATAGTGTAGTTACCCTATTCGAGACTATGATATCACGACCGGTAGGACCATTTTTGCATGTTATTAATATTAGATATAGATTTTTTACCATGATTGTTGGGGGTTTAACCTAGAAGGAGTATGACCATCTTAATTTCGAGGACAAAATTTTTCTAAGGAGGGTAGATTTGTAACCACCACTTTTTAAAATAAGGGTAATTTTAAACTTTTGTAAGATTGATTATTAAATAATAAAATTTAATTCATGTTAACGATTTTTGGCGAATTTTAATTATTTTAAACCTATTTAATTGGTGTATTATGATTTTGATGTTTTGCTAGTGTAACCTTAGAGCTGCTTAGCCTAGAGACTAACCATGACCATGGAGGCCAAACCCACATGATTAGATTAGCTAATTGCCACTTTTTAGGCTAAGGATATTTTGGTCATTTTTGTGACTTTTGAATTATTTAGAATTTTGATTAATTGGTAAATTTTTTATTATTTTAATAATATTTAAATTGATGTATTATAATTTTCATCATTTTTTATATTATAATATTTTAGGAAACTTTAATTTTAATTTTACAGGATTCTTTAGTCGGGTTCGATTTTCATATCGTTCCGACTTGGGTTAGAGACCCGGTTAGCTTAGACTCTAGACGGGACCCCAAGATTAGTTAGTCATGGCCCACAAACTCCACTAATTAAGTTAGTAAGTTTAAACTAATCCAACTTGTTAGATTGGTTAAGATTAGAGGCATAAACTTAACACTTTTGATCCCAAACTTGAACCAAACTTAGATTTAACCAAATAAGACTAGTTGAAACCTTAATGGGCTTTCCCCCAAGTCCCAACAGGGCATAGCATGGTAGCCACTATAGGTAGGTTAGCCTCTCTTTTATTTCTTTCATTCATACTTGCCTCCTTTTATTCACAAAGTGTTCTTCCCAAATTAGAGAGCTTCCCTCTTTGATTTGATCTCCAAATCCTTACATCCCTCCACCAAACCTTCCATCCAACCTTCACATACTACCAAGGGAGGGTGCTAGCAAAGATTTGGAGCAAAGTGCAAGGAGGAGTGTCCATTTTGAAAGGATCTTCGTATCGGAGCCGTGTCCTTGAGAGTATCATTGGGATTTCACTCCCAATAGGTAAAACCAACCCTCTAAATTGATTTCATATGCATGTTAGTTAGTTTTGAATCTGTAGGATCCACTCCCATGCATGTACCCTCTTTAGATGCAAATTTGAGGCCATTTGGAGCTCTCTATAGCAAGTTAGGATTTTGTCTTGTGTCCTACTTGTTAAATCTCTAATTAGGACACCCTTGTGTTCGTGTTTATGCTAGTAGCCTATTTAGATTTCTAATTTCAATTTTATAGATTTAGAAAGTAGATTGATGTTAGTAAGGATGGTTAGAAGTTAAGGTAAATTACCTATGTTAAGGTAATGGACCTAAACTAAGATATTGGTATCGGAATACCATTTTGACCAAGATATAGGGTGTCTGGGTTGATAAATGTTAGAAATAGGATGCTTAGGCCAGTTTTGACCTCGGTTGACCAAGTTTGACTGTTTTGACCAAAAGTTAACTATCAGTCAACACTTGGCCTAGAAATGACTAGAACTTGACCGAACTTGATCGGAGTTGACCAGTTGACCAAAAGTCAACTGTTAGTCAACATTAGCCTAGTTTGACCTAGAGAAGACCTAGAGTTGACCAGAGTTGACCAGTTGACCAAAAGTTAATTGTAAGTCAACCTTTGACCTAGTTTGACATACTTTGACTTGGTTTGACTTCCTGTGACCTAGTATGACTTAGTTTGACTTGATGTGCCTAGTTTGACTTAGTTGGACTGAGATTGACCTAGATTTCATATCATACAATAGAATTTCATGCTTAACTCTGTTAAACACTAATTAACTCATATCTCATCTTTATGTCTGTGAGATCACTCTAAGCATCGACCCTACTTGACACCTCAGGACATCAGGCTAGTATATTCTCTGATAGTAGTTCTTTGTCTTGATATCTACTGTATCCGATTCAATTATAGTATTTTACTTGATTCTCGACACGATGGTGCACACGACTATTATATCGAATTTCTGTCATGAGATGTCATTCCTAGATTTTTTTTGGGATACTGGTACTTGCTCGATCTTGTTCTTGTACTTGTATTGACACCGATTCCTGAGAGGGAGTAGCTACCTTCTTAGGGAATCCTGTGTCACGACGTGCTATGTCCGGATCTGTATAATATTCGGGGATGGAGAGTTATTATAGGTTATGTGATCAATACCCCTCCTGTATTTCTGTTACTACTTGTTTCATAGCTTTACCCTCGACTCACGTAGGGTAAAGCCTGACCTGGGTTACTACTTTTTTATAGCTTTCTATTTTGGCCGGGCCGAGTTCTCGTACTTGTATCGGTCATATGGAACAGCCTGATCCTGACCCATATCGATCACATAAGGCTATAATACTCGAGGCATATTTTCATTTATTACATCAGATAGATAGATTCCTATTTCAGTTCTACTTTCCGACATGATACACCCTGACATGATTTTCTGCTTTACATATCGGGTTATATTTCCATCTTATTATGTTCATCTTGTATTCCATTGTGATTGTCTCTTACACATTTGTCAACTATAGAACTGTTGTTGGTAGTTTGTACTTTCTCATTTTTCTGACAGGATAACCGTTAATGTTTACAGGGGACATGTTGGCTGATTGCTCTATCTTTTATGGGTATGGCCAGGATGGAGATTTTGACGAGATATTACCCCTGGAGCCCTGGATGATATAGCACCTGTTTAGATCTGCTAGATAGGTTTGTCTTGACTGTGATTCAGTTAGTTTCTGAGACTTATATTATATTTGTGTTTTGGGACTTGTGTTGTTTTTTGACTCCCTTTTATGTTGTGACTTCGCTTCTATTTTCGTACTTCTATTTCATCATATCTATATGATATTCGTGCCTATCTTTCCTAGATGTCTTGTGATTGAGTTGAGTTTATATACCTCTGTACGGAGATGACTGGTACATTATATTGTGTCTAGATGCTATACTTTATAGACCGATACCCCGTTCTACCGCCGATTCTGTGGCATAGGCTGGACGTACCCACGTACTCGTGCCCCTACTAAGGGTGTGGGTCGTGACATATTTTTGTGGTGGCCCATGAAGGTCAGAGTCGCAACTAGTACGATTTCGTAGTGGTACTTGACTTAGAGCGTTGCTACGAGCCTGCTTTAGGATGTAGGAATAGGCTTTTGCAGAGAGGTTACTCAATCACAGTTAGGACAATATGAGAAGAATCCTGGGATGTCCCTCGAGAATATCATATAAACTATCCCAAAATTCAATTCTGACAGTTTTGTCTATTTTCCCTGTTCGTTATTGAATTTGATTCTTGGTGTTCATCGTTGACTTCATTTTCCACCAAGATAACATTGTGGGCTAGGTTGCCTTAGTCATGGAATCTAGAGTCTTCTACAGCATATTAGCTTGTTTGGCGATGAGATAGGATCTGACTTTGGATATATTTTTTAGGTGTGACAATTTAAAATTTGTATAACCAAGCATGCGGTAATGCGAAAATTTTAAAGTACCATGATTCTAGAGGTATGTACCTTAGTTGCGGACTCTATGGATTATCGCTGCAGTACTTAGTGGCATAACGAGGATCCTGGTAACATTGTTCTGGATAGACGGGTATGATTATCATTGCAGAATAGATACCATAGAGATGGTGCCCTAGTACGATGGAGTAGAATATTAGTGTGGATGTTTCTTGAGTATGATAGATTATATAGAGGGAGTTAGGCCACCCATGGAGTAGCACCATGCCCAATACCAAATGGGCAGGGCTTTTGTGCTGCCGCTCGAGGAGACCGACGCTATGGTGATGGGTTAGCAGGTCTGTCTTTCCTGTTCTTCTTTTCATCTTGTTGTGTGATTCTATTAGTACATGTCAGGATATTGCTTCTAATATGCTAGATAGCGTAGTTACCCTGTTCGAGACTATGATATCACGACCAGTAGGACTATGTTTGCATGTTATTAGATATAGATTTTTGACCTTGATTGTTGAGGGATTAACCTAGAAGGAGTATAACCATCTTAATTTTAAGGACAAAATTTTTCTAAGGAGGGTAGATTTGTAACCACCACTTTTCTAAAATGAGGGTAATTTTCAACTTTTGTAAAATTGATTATTAAATAATAGAATTTAATTCACGTTAATATTTTTGGTGAATTTTAATTATTTTAAAACTACATAATTGGTGTATTATGATTTTAATGTTTTGCTAGTGTAACCTTAGAGCTGCTTAGCCTAGAGACTAACTATGACCAGAGAGGCCTAACCCATGTGATTAGATTAGTTAATTACCACATTTTAGGCTAAGGGTATTTTGGCCATTTTTGTGACTTTTGAATTATTTAGGACTTTGAATAATTGGTAAATTTTATATTATTTTAATAATATTTAAATTAATGATTGTGATTTTGGTTATTTTTTATATTTTTATATTTAGGAATTTTTATATTTAATATTGATTTTATGGGATTTGTTTAGTCGGGTTCGATTTTCATCTCGTTCTGACTTGTTGTTTAGAGACCCGGGTCGCTTAGACTCTAGGCGGGACCCCAAGATTGGTTAGTCAAGGCCCACAAACCCCACTAATTAAGTTAGTAAGTTTAGACTAATCTGACTTGTTAGATTGGTTAAGATTAGAGGCTTAAACTTAACCCTTTTGATCCCAAACTTGAACCAAACATAGATTTAACCAAATGAGACTAGTTGAGGCCTTATGGATTTTCCCCTAAGGCCTAATAGGGCATAGAATGGCAGCCACTATAGGTAGGTTAGCCTCCCTTTTATTTCTTTCATTCACACTTGCCTCATTTTATTCACAAAGTGTTCTTTCCCAAATTAGAGAGCTTCCCTCTTTGATTTGATCTCCAAATCCTTACATCCCTCCACCAAACCTTCCATCCAACCTTCTCATACTACTAGGGAGGGTGCTAGCAAAGATTTGGAGCAAAAGTGCAAGGAGGAGTATCCATTTTGGAAGGATCTTCGTATCGGAGCCGTGTCCTTGAGAGTATCATTGGGATTTCACTTCCTATAGGTAAAACCAACCCTCTAAATTGATTTCATATGCATATTAGTTAGTTTTGAATCCGTAGGATCCACCCCCATGCATGTACCCTCTTTAGATTCAAATTTGAGGCCATTTGAGCACTCTATAGCAAGTTAGGATTTTGTCCTGTGTCCTACTTGTTAATTCATATTAACACACCCCTTGTGTTTGTGTTTATGCTAGTAGCCTATTTAGATTTTACTTTAGTTTTATAGATGTTAGAGAGTAGGTCATGTTAGTAAGGATGGTTAGAAGTTAAGGTAAATTACCTATGTTAAGGTAATGGGCCTAAACTAAGATATTGGTATCGGGATACCATTTTGATCAAGATATAGGATGTCTTGGTTGGTAAATGTTAGGAATATGATGCTTAGGCTAGGTCGTTACCAAGTTTGACTATTTTGACTAAAAGTCAACTATCAGTCAACACTTGGCCTAAAAATGACTAGAACTTGACCAAACGTGACCGGAGTTGACCAGTTGACCAAAGTCAACTGTTAGTCAACATTAGCCTAGTTTGACCTAGAGTTGACTAGAGGTGACTAGTCGACCAAAAGTCAACTGTAAGTCAACCTTTGACCTAGTTTGACCTACTTTGACTTGGTTTGACTTCCTGTGACCTAGTATGACTTAGTTTGACTTGATGTGACCTAGTTTGACTTAGTTGGACTAGATTGACCTAGTTTGCATATCATACAGTAGTATTTTATGCTTAACTCTGTTAATCCCTAATTAACTTACAATATCTCATCTTTAGGTATGTGAGATCACTCTGAGCATCGACCCTACTTGACAGCTCAGGACAACACGAGTACATTCTCTGATAGTAGTTCTTTTTCTTGATATCGTATGTATCTGATTCAGTTATAGTGTTTTACTTGATTCTCGACACGATGGTGCACGGACTACATATATCGAACTCCTATCATGAGATGCCATTCTTAGATTTTTCTTGGGTTATTGGTACTTACTTGACCTTGACCTTGTTCTTGTACTTGTATTGACACCAAATTCTGAAAGAAAGTAGCTACCTTCTTAGGGAATCCCATGTTACGACGTGCTATGTCCAATCCGTATACTATTTGGGGATGGGGAGTTATTATAGGTCATGTGATCAATACCCCTCATGCATTTCTGTTACTTGTTTCATAGCTTTACACTCGACTCGTTTAGGGTAAAGCCTGACCTTGTTACTACTTGTTTCATAGCTTTCTATTTTGGCCGGCCAAGTTCCCGCACTTGTAGCCGGTCATATGAACAGCTTGATCCTGACCCATATCGATCACATAATGCTATAATACTCTAACACATTTTATATTTATTACATCAGATAGATATATTTCTATTTTAGTTCTACTTTCCTGCATGATACATCCTGACATGATTTTTTGCTTTACATATCCAGTTATATTTCCATCTTGATTTATTTCATCTTGTATTCCATTCTGATTGTCTTTTAAGCATTTGTCAATCTATAGAACTGTTGGTGGTGGTTTGTACTTGCTCATGTTTCTGACAAGATAACCGTTGATGTTTATAAAGGACATGTGGCTGATTGCTCTAACCTTTTACGGTATGGCCAGATAGAGATTTTGACGAGATATTACCCCTGGAGCCGTAGATGATATAGCACCTGTTTAGATCTGCTAGATAGGTTTGTCTAGACTGCTATCCAGCTAGTTTTTTTAGACTTTATATTATTTTTGTGTTTTGGGACTTCTGTTATGTTTTTTGACTCTCTTCTATGTTGTGACTTTGCTTCTATTTTCGTACTTCTATTTCCATCATATCTATATGATATTTGTGCCTATCTTTCCTAGATGTCTTGTGATTGAGTTGAGTTTATATACCTCCGTGCGAGATGTCAGTACATTATATTTGTGTCTAGATGCTATACTATCTAGTAGACATATACACAGCGTTTACCTACCGTCGATTCTGTGGCGTAGGCTGGACGTACCCACGTACTCCTGCCCCTACTCAGGGTGCGGTTTGTGACACATTTTTGTGGTGGCCCATGCAGGTCAGAGTCGCAACTAGTACGATTTCGTAGTGGTGCTCGACTTAGAGCGCTGCTACGAGCCTGCTGTTAGGATGTAGAAATGGCTTTAGCAAGAGGTTACTCAATCACAGTTTGGACTACATAAGAAGATTCTAGGGATGACCCTTCAGAATCTTATTATAAACTATCCCGAAATTTGATTCTGACAGTTTTTTTTCTATTTTCGTTGTTCGTTTTTGAATTTGATTCTTGGTGTTCATCGTTGACTTCATTTCTACCAAGATAATATTATGGGCTAGGTTGCCTTAGACATGGAATCTAGATCTCTTCTACAGCCATATTAGCTGGTTTTGGCGATGAGATAGGGTCTGACTTTGGATATATTTTTCGGGTGTGAGAATTTAAGTTTTCACAGCCAAGCATGCGTTAATGCAAAATTTTTAAAGTACCATAATTCTAGAGGTATGTACCTTAGTTGCGGACTCTATAGATTATCGCTGTCGTACTTAGTGGCGTGACGATGATCCTGGTAACATTGTCTGGATAGACGGGTATGATTATCAGATTGCAGAATAGATACCATATAGATGGTGCCCTAGTATGATGGAGTGGAATATTAGTATGGATGCTACTTGAGTATCATGGATTAGATAGAGGGAGTTAGGCCACCCGTGGTGCAACACCATGCCCAACACCAGATGGACAGGGCTTTTGTGCTGCCCGGTCGAGGAGATCGACGCTATTGGTGATGGGTTAGCATGTCTGTCTTTCCTGTTCTTCCTTTATCTTGTTGTGTGATTCCATCAGTGCCTGTCAGGATAGTGCTTGTAATATGCTAGATAGCGTAGTTACCCGTTCGAGACTATGATATCACGACCAGTAGGACCATGTTTGCATGTTATTAGATATTAGATTTTTGACCTTGATTGTTGGAGGATTAACCTAGAAGGATATGACCATCTTAATTTTGAGGACGAAATTTTTCAAAGGATGGTAGATTTGTAACCACCACTTTTCTAAAATGAGGGTAATTTTCAACTTTTGTAAAATTGATTATTAAATAATAGAATTTAATTCATATAATGATTTTTGTTGAATTTTATTTATTTTAAAACTATTTAATTGGTGCATTGTGATTTAATGTTTTGCTAGTGTAACCTTAGAGCTGCTTAGCCTAGAGACTACTATGACCATGGAGCCTAACCCATGTGATTAGATTAGCTAATCACACTTTTTAGGCTAAGGGTATTTTGGTCATTTTTGTGACTTTGGAATTATTTAGGATTTTGATTAATTGGTGAATTTTAGATTATTTTAATAATATTTAAATTAATGTATTGATTTTTTTGGTCTTTTTTTTATTTTTATATTTTAGGAATTTTTTAATTTTAATATTGATTTTACGGATTTGTTTAGTCGTGTTCGATTTTCATCTCGTTCGACTTTGTTAGAGACCCGGGTAGCTTAGACTCTAGATGGGACCCCACGATTAGTTAGTCATGGCCCACAAACTCCACTAAGTTAGTAAATTTAGACTAATCCTACTTATGATTGGTTAAGATTAGAGGCTTAAACTTAACCCTTTTGATCCAAACTTGAACCAAACTTAGATTTAACCAAATGAGACTAGTTGAGGCATTATTGGGCTTTCCCTCCAAGGCCCAATAGGCATAGCATGGCAGCCACTATAGGTAGGTTAGCCTCCCTTTCATTTCTTTCATTCATTGCCTCATTTTATTCACAAAGTGTTCTTCCCCAAATTAGAGAGCCCCTCTTTGATTTGGTCTCCAAATCCTTACATCCCTCCACCAAACCTTCCATCCAACCTTCTTATACTACCAAAGGAGGGTGCTAGCAAAGATTTGGAGCAAAGTGCAAGGGAGTGTCCATTTGGAAGGATCTTCGTATCGAGCCGTGTCATTAGAAGTATCATTGGGATTTACTCCCAATAGGTAAAACCAACCCTCTAAATTGATTTCATATGCATTAGTTAGTTTTGAATCCGTAGGATCCACCCATGCATGTACCCTCTTTAGATTCAAGTTTGAGGCCATTTGGAGCTCTCTATAGCAATTAGGATTTTGTCTTGTGTCCTACTTGTTAAATCCCCAATTAGGACACCCCTTGTTTGTGTTTATGCTAGTAGCCTATTTAGATTCTAATTTCTTTTATAGATTTTAGAGTAGATTGATGTTAGTAAGGATGGTTAGAAGTTAAGGCAAATTACTTATGTTAAGGTAATGGGCCTAAACTAAGATATTGGTATCGGGATACCATTTTGACCAAATATATGATGTCTTGGTTTATAAATGTTAGGAATAGGATGCTTAGGCTAGTTTTGACCTCGGTTGACCAAGTTTGACTATTTTGACCAAAAGTCAACTATCAGTCAATACTTGGCCAAAAATGACTTGAACTTGACCGAACTTGACCAGTTGACCAAAAGTTAACTGTTAGTTAACATTAGCCTAGTTTGACCTAGAGTTGACCTAGATTGACCAGAGTTGACCAGTCGACCAAAAGTAACTATAAGTCAACCTTTGACCTAGTTTGACCTACTTTGACTTGGTTTGACATCCTGTGACCTAGTATGACTTAGTTTGACTTGATGTGACCTAGTTTGACTTAGTTGGACTGAGATTGACCTAGATGCATATCATACAATAGAATTTCATGCTTAACTCTGTTAAACCGAATTAACATACAATATCTCATCTTTAGGTCTGTGAGATCACTCGGAGCACCAACCCTACTTGACATCTCAGGACAGCAGGCGAGTACATTCTTCGATAGTAGTTCTTTGTCTTGATATCTTTTGTATCTGATTCAGTTATAGTGTTTTACTTGATTCTCGACACGATGGTGCACGGACTAGTATATCGGATTCCTGTCATGAGATGTCATTCCTAGATTTTTCTTGGGATACTGGTACTTGCTCGATCTTGTTCTTGTACTTGTATTGACATCGATTTCTGAGAGGAAGTAGCTACCTTCTTAGGGGATCCCGTGTCACGACGTGCTATGTCCGGATTCGTATACTATTTGGGATAAGGAGTTATTATAGGTTATGTGATCAATAACCCTCCTGCATTTCTGTTACTACTTGTTTCATAGCTTTACACTCGACTCATGTAGGGTAAAGCCTGACCTATGTTACTACTTGTTTTATTGTTTCCATTTTGGCCGACCGTGTTCCCGCACTTGTAGTCGGTCATATGGAACAGCCTGATCCTGACCCATATCGATCACATAATTTTATAATACTCGAGGCACATTTTACATTTATTACATCAGATAGATGGATTCCTATTTAGTTCTACTTTCCTACATGATATACCCTGACATGTTTTTTTGCTTCACATATCCAGTATTTCCATCTTGATATGTTCATCTTGTATTCCATTATTATTGTCTCTTACAGCATTTGTCAATACTATAGAACTGTTGTTGGTGGTTTGTACTTTCTATTTTCTGACAGGATAACCGTTAATGTTTACAAAGGACATGTTGGCTGATTGTTCTCCCTTTTATGGGTATGGTCAGGATGGAGATGTTGACGAGATAGTACCCCTGGAGCCCGTAGATGATATAACACATGTTTAGATCTGCAAGATAGGTTTGTCTGGACTGCGATCCAGCTAGTTTCTGAGACTTATATATTTTTGTGTTTTGGGACTTGTGTTATGTTTTTCGACTCTCTTCTATATTGTGACTTTGCTTCTATTTTCATACTTCTATTTCTATCATATCTATATGATATTCGTGCCTATCTTTTCTATATGTCTTGTGATTGAGTTGAATTTATATACCTCCGCGGAGATGACAGGTACTTTATATTGTGTATAGATGCTGTACTTTCTAGTAGACCTATACAGCGTTCTACTACCGATTCTGCGGCGTAGGCTGGACGTACCCACGTACTCGTTCTCCTACTCAGGGTGCGGGTCATGACACATTTGAAGCATGTGGAATGGATATCACCGACTACTTTTCTAAGTGGCGGAAGCAGTACCTCTGGCCGAGGTGAAAACCTTGAACGTGATCAGGTATGTCAAACATCACGTTAATACCTCTTCGGAGTGCCCAGAAGGATTATCCATGACAATGGTCCACAGTTCGTGAGCCACGCATTCCATCGATTATGTGATAAAAATCGAATATAAATGTGGCATCAACAGCCTACAATCCTGCAGCAAACGGGCTAGCCGAAAGCAACAAGACTATCGTCAAATTATCTAAGAAAGTCGTTTCTTCTAATAAGCGCGACTGGAATGAGAAGCTTGGAGAATGTCTGTGGGTTTACTGTAACCCCCAGTCCCAAAATACGTAGGACTAGGAACGTAGACATACCTGCCGTATAATAAATATACGTAAGCTGTAAAATGCAGTAACACCATGACAACTAATTATCTCATCCACAAAATAAAGAATCAAGCTTTTATAGAAATAAGTAAGAATTGTAATTTACATGTAGTTGGGCGGAGATAAATCTACTACCAACTAATAAAAGAAGAAATACGTAGACAAAGAAATGATTTGGCAAAGAGTGACATGGACGATCCAAGAGCAATCATCTTCGAAGGAATAGAAAAGATCATGACCTCAACTAGAATACCTACAGGAAGACAAGAACACACACCAGAAAAGATCACCAGGTCCTTAGAGGGATGTAACAAGATACATAAAAATATGCTATATAATCTTTGATATAAATTAAAAAAAAGGAAAGGTGCACGCAATAGGGTTCCTAACCGTTCACAGTGAATATGCAGTTAAGAACAAACCTTTAACGTATGGAACTCCGGCTACAGGGGGATCGGTATGGTCCCTCAAGGGATACCAGGGACCTCAAAGCATAACATCCATCGAATGTCAGAGGCCAGCAGGATCATGAGTAGGGAAGTGCATACATGGTCCATACGTTAAGGAACTTTCCTCCCCACGCAATGCCTAGTAGGGTCACATCCATGACTCATATGTACCTCTAGCAACTGCCAAGTTTACTAACATGCAATTCTATTGGCAATTACTCCTAATCGTCGCATGTCTCATACTATCGGTGGCCAGCCGACTACGCGAGTACGTGTCCTACATGTGACTCACAACATGTGGTAAAACATGTGCCAAGGCCATATGAGATATACCATACCTCATTAACAAGGTGGTCACTAGAACTAAGCCAATGCAAGAGTAGAAATAAAACAATAAAACAATAAAACGACCGATAGAGTCGCTTGCACCCAAGTGTGACTTGGACGTACAGTGATATAAAAACATGCAGCATATTAAAACTGAATATAAATAACTAAAATAAAATAAAGTAAATCACAGAGTATGGTGGCAAGGTATTACTTGTGGTACGAGAATGGCAAGTCCAACAGTCACAAGCGTCAGCAAAAGGAAGTCATAATCCACGAACGGCTCCGGATGCTGAAACAAACATCAAGAACGTTCTTGGTGTAAAAGATATGTCATGAATCGCCTGTCCAAAAATCTAATTTGGGATACAGGGGCAAAATCGTAATTTTGGGTCAAAACGATATCCATCGTTGGACCGTTTTGTACCGAAAAGTATGCCAGTACCTATGGTCACTAAAGTCGTAAAACTATTTGTCTACGGGTCGATTTGACAAGACGAACTTAATGATATGTCCAATTTTGGATTCGGTGAGCCGTACACAAAATTGCCCATTGAAGCGAGTCATTAGCCCGCCAAAAGGACGTTCAGTCGACCTTCTCAGAATTGGACCAAACTTGGCACACAGGACCAAAAAATCGATACGGACTTGTTGGCACATGTTTCGTCTTGAACCGACGACTGTACACGAAGTTATGGCCTAGTTTGTAAAGTGGCCGATACGGGGTATCTTGACGGATACGTACTGATTTTGTCGCGCCCACACAACAAAATGAGTTTCGTCAGTTCCCACACGTCCGCAACATCCGTACGCGCCTTTTGATGCTTATGGTTTGTGACCACGTCGCCCGGTTTGTCGGGGCGCACGCCGTATCGAAAAAAGTTATTGAAGTTTCACAGTTTTGAAAACGTATTTTTATCAATTTTGGGGAACCTATTTCTCGACACATCGTCGATAAAATTGACTTATGTAAAAAGGGGTTTGCACCCTATATGTTGTCTACGTCAGCCTTCAGATAGATTTTAGGGTTGTTGGTCTATCATCGCAGAAACCACTTCCCTTTAGGGTTCTAGAGAAGTTTCGATCTATTGTTACCCGTGATTTTTCTTAAAGTTTCAAGAATTTTCATGAATTTATTGGGGGCAAACTAAGTCGATCTTTCTAAAATAGTTTCGAGAGGATCAAGTAGTCTCTCCATAAAAATTTACAGATCTAAAATGGCTTAGTGTATGAGGAGAATTTGAATTGATAAGGGGGTACCTTATGGCAGCGAGAATAGAGCATCCTCTGACTTTT
Source organism: Iris pallida (assembly GCA_029216955.1). Taxonomy (NCBI): domain Eukaryota; kingdom Viridiplantae; phylum Streptophyta; class Magnoliopsida; order Asparagales; family Iridaceae; genus Iris; species Iris pallida. The sequence goes on from JANAVB010042194.1 coordinate 32,511, forward strand.
GCGCGCCTGCTGTTGCTGCGCAGCTGCAGCGTTGCCTCCGCGGCTATGCTCGGTCGGCGGTGGCCTGACCGCGATGCGAGGGAGGAGGCACGTCCAGGTTGAGCGACGTAGGGTTGGGTTTTGATTTGTGTTAGGGTTTTAGGATTGGTTCATTGTTCTGCTGTTTATGAAGGGTCGGGGGGGCTTGGTTCCTTGCAGGTTTGGCTTTGTTGGCTGTCTCGCGAGTTCCTTCAGGATCTCGCGAGATATTGATTTTTTTTTAATTTAGTGTATAATATATATATATATATTATATATTATATATATATATATATATATAGATATAAATATATAATATATATATATATATATATATATATATATATATAGATATATATATATATATATATATATATAGATATATTATATATAATATATATTATATATATATATATATATATATATATATATATATATAATATATATATAATTATATATATATATATATATATATATCTATATAAAAAAAAAAAAATATATATATATATAAAATATTATTTATATATTATATTATTATATATATTATATATTATATATTATTAATTATAATAAATATATATATAAATAAATATTAATATTTATATATATATATATAATATATATATTATATATATATATATATAATATATATAAACACACACACACACACATAAATATATATATATATATAATCTATATAGATATATATATATATATTATATATATATATATATAAACACTGAAATAATTTAGTAATTCATATAAAATCTAATAAATTTTATAAGATATTCTAAATATTTGATAAATAATTTGAGCATTTAAACCTAATAGCTATCTATATTGTAGCATTTCTTGCTAATATTAATATTCGTAAATAATTTATTTATTAATATAATCATTTTTAATAGCTAATCAAACCCTATAAAATAGAATAAAATTTACTTAAATTTCAACAAAATAAAAATACCTTTTTGATACATTTGTAGATAAATTTGTTACAAGTTCATCTGTGTATAACATATTGTAGCTTTTATCTGATACCAAGATAATTAACAAAATCTAGAAAAATTTAAAAGTAAAAAAAAATATTGTAAAATATATGAAATAAAATCCTTAAAATTTATGAATTTTATATCCTACCCAACTTATACAAATTTCGTCCTCAAAATTAAAATAATCTTAATCTATAAATATGTAAAATTAACGAGCTTAATGTAAGGGAGGACAGGTATATCATATCGTAACTCGATTTTCGTAAAGAGAGAGGGAGTTGTAAAAGTAATCCATGCTGTCATTATCCTACAAGATGATGTGTTATTGGTTCAAGGCCCTACCCAACTTATAGAAGTTTGCTAGCGCACTACAAATTTTTGGAAGGGACAGTTTTTAAGAAGAGGCACGTGGATATTACACACTTCGGCTAGCACTCACAAATTTTTAAATGAGCCTAGATATGGTCATGGCATTCTTGGTCAACAACTACTAAAGGAATTTACTACAATCAAACATTGTCACCCTAGGGGTCATGCTTCTGACAGCTGGTACGCCTTTGTTTGAATATACTAAGGTGGTCGGGTCAGAAGGATTTGTTCTACGTCTAACATGGGAAACTAAAAAGTGAGCTTGAAAAACTTTAGAAAAGAAGAATTTATGGCCAAGTGATGAGAATCTGATAATTAAAGAACCCATGCTATAGAATATGATTAGGTATGTGTTTTGAAAACTCAAGTCATAACGACTAATATGTGTGGGCTGATGTTTGGTGTGTGTAGGAGGCATGCGCTTGCTTGTTGGAAGGCATACACCATAAGTGTGCTACGTCTTGCATAGATCTTAAGTATTCAGTTTAGTTAAGGGAATGGGTCGATATTTGCATGGCTAAAACCGAATAGATCGAATTTGGGCCTCTATGGTTTGTTTTGGAAACAATGTGTCATACCGTGGTGTATTTTAAATGGAGCACTGGAAGGTTTGTTTGTGTGGGACATGTATATCATGTGAGTAGCATGACTAGTCTAGTTCGTGAATGTGAACTTTATCGAAAAGAAAAGGCTAGTGTTGTGCTTCAATTATCAAAATCACGATCGAGGGTATCAAATGATACGGATATGAGTCGACACTGTGAACCATTAAATTATTAGGTGTAATTGGAACCAATCATTTTCCAATTGCTTGCTAATTCCAAGAACCCTATATTTCCTTGCAATCTATGCACTAGGAAATTTCTTTCTTGAAATTGAAACTAGGACACGATTATATAATAGAAACGAAATTTGAAGAATCAAGGTTTCTATCTTTCGTTGTGGATATCTAAACGGACGAGCAAGAAAATAAAATGTAGTATGAAGATCACATCGTAACCTCCAAACAGATGGTACAACGATTACAAATGTCATCCTGTATCTAAGAGAGAGGGTATGCTAAGTTCAAGGTACTACCTAACTATAGAAATTGGTTAAACATAGAAAGGACGGTAACAAGACTTCTAAGAAGATCAAATTTCAAGAAGATGTTGAGAATATGAGTTACTTCTGATGGTAGTCATGGGCTCTATGGGAAGCCTAGTATTATTATTTAACATTGCCCTTGTATTGACCATGTTTCATCAAGAAAGTAGGAAGATCTTAGTTAAGCATAACCAAAAACAAGTTGGTAAAGCATGATTCCCTTCATCTCATAACATAGGCTACAAGAGATATGGTTACAAAATTTATGGAAAGAGAATTAGTGGACCAAGAGATGGGGTCTACATATAGGTGTAAGGATTTATTTCATCAAGTTTGGTTTTTTATAGCCCAAATATGGCGATATACAAGGATGGGTTTAATCGGGTCTTAATGGATCCCCTAATTGGACATCGATCTTTGATTGAATGAATCATAGGTTTTAATCTATATTAACTGGACGAGATGATATGAAATCAATCTGAGCCATTTAGTAGGTTAGGGTAATCTTATATAGGTTCCAAGTCAAGTAGTCGGACAAAATTTTCAGCCAGGTTGGTTAACTAGGTTCTTTAAGCCCAAAAATGCCCCTTCTGTGACTTTTGTGTTTAAATAGCACAAGAAGACTCTATGAGTGGGACAATAGTGACATGTGCGTAGTGGGATCCGAGTAGATCACAACCATATATTGGTTCAAAAGAATTGAGTTGAGGTTGGATCTCTAATTGAAGTCGATAAATACATCGGTATTACGATAAAGGTTATAGCTAGTCCTTTTGACCTGAAAGTCGTATAAAAATAGAGTACAAATGGATGTTTTAGTGGGACATGATATATCTACATAAAGGTAGACTCATCTAAATCTTATATGTGCAATTTGTTAGAAGGTAACATCTGGTCTCGTGCTCCGAATATTAATGTCACGGTCGGGGACACCAAATGATCTAAAATGAAAAAGTGGGAGTTCATGAGTCACTATTTTATCATCCTAATGAGAACCAATTTACTTTAATCAATTTTTAAGCTTAGTGAATCCCACAATCTAGAATGCTTACAATCTATTCACCCTAAAAACTATGACATGGTTTTAGGAATAATGAGGTTAGGAATATTTAAGTCGCGACATCGTATCTTGACCTTTGATAATAATAGGGCACGATGTGATCGATAACCTGATATGGTGATATGAATCAAATTTTGAGGATTGTGTCCCGATTTCTAATAAATGGGAGTGATACACAAGTCGATAAATAGAATGATTCACCTTCTATAGCATACGAGAGTTTATCTATCCCGATTTCTAATAAATGAGAGTGATACACAAGTCGATAAATAGAATGATTCATCCTTCCATAGCATACAAGAGTTTATCGATGGGGGTAACGTCCCATGAAAGATCTCTAGCGGCTAAGTTATAAATTCTAATTTATGTTAAGCCTGCCATACGATAGTCATAAGATTCTCATGGTATCAAATGTAGTGTTCACACATTGCTTGTTAATAACTAGTAAATCAATATGATGGAGTGTTAAGCTACAGATATTGGCTAAGTTGGTGAACGTGTTGTTCTAATACTAGTCACTTCTTTAATAATAAAATTGTATACCTAGAATGACACCTGCTGAATCCCTAATCTTGGAATGGGTGTCTATCACAGTCATTGTAAATGCTTGTCCTTGTTTTTGTCTATTCCTCTCTGTCTAACTGTGGGGGGCTGGTCTAGTAAGGGTTGGGTTAGGGTATACGGGTTGCTAGTTTAAGCAAGAATCAAGATGAATAAATAGAGACTCACAATAATTGGTTCCTTGAGATTAGATAGTCTCCTAGGTTAGTATTTTGACCAAGGGTAAATCCTACTCATTCTCAAGTTCAAATGACAAGAAGGTCAAGATATTAGTTTCAGGGTCGAGGGGAGGACAAGTAACTCAAGCAAGATTGTAGTCATATGGCTTGGCCGATGGTTGCTACACTTGTGTATATATAGCCTTTCATAGCCAGAGGTGGTATGGTGAACCAAGGGAAACATTTTGTATCTATCTTCCCTCAAACACGAGCATTTGTTTTCTGCAATAAGTAACGACGAAAAACCATAAGGAGTTCAAGGAAAAGGTAATCAAATGCGAATACGGGTTCCAAGGGCGATTAAGTAATTCAGAGCGAGTTGTCAAGGTAGTATGGATGAGATCCTAAAGACATCTATACCTCAATCCACATGGGTAATCATATGAAGAACAACCAATTGCACCAAGGTTGATCAGACCATAATACACTGATTCTGATTAGACAATATGTTAGTGGGCATCCCCAATATACATATGTCCTGAACAAGCTCGATAAATAATAAGCTTGCAAAACTAGACTATAAATAGCGACATCATTCATGGTAGTGCAAAGTACATAAGATAATAAATAAAGCAGTAATAAATAGTTCTAGTTTCACATAATCTAAGTCTTGTCCGGTGTTCCTACTTATACAGTCGTCCTATTGCCTCTTGTATCAGGTCTTGGTTGACCAATGGACTACTAAAACTCTATGTTCTACGTAAACATATCTTTCTACACTAGCATATATTCAGTGCCACCCAGTTATACTTCATTAATGGATTATAAGAACACAGGGTGATAGGTCGTGAGGCAAACTACCCAACTTATAAGAGTCAACTGATAGGGTGATTGAACAATATAACATGTATAACTAGTATGAGTCATCTTCCTAACCTCTCTATCAAGCACGATGGGAGAATATAAGATTTAAAGCGAAAAGGAATCAAGCAGAAGAAAATCAAGGTAATCGGACGAGAGTTCTAAATTGGAATTTAAGGAGGAGATCAAGCACGTGGATGAGACACCTAGATTCTAATCCTATATGCAGGCCCGTTCGGTACGTAACGTAACCGAAATAGCTAACTCGACCTGCATGGGCCACCATAAAAACATGTAATGCCCCAGTCCCAAAATACGTAGGACTAGGAACGTAGACATGCCAGCCGTATAATAAATATACGTAAGCTGTAAAATACAGTAACACCATGACAACTAATTTTATCCACAAAATAAAGAATCAAGCTTTTATAGAAATAATTAATAATTGTCATTTACATGTAGCTGGGTTGAGACAAATCCACTACCAACTAATTAAAGAAGAAATACATTGACAAAGAAATGATTTGACAAAGAATGACATGGACGATCCAAGAGCAATCATCTTCAAAGAATAGAGAAGATCATGACCTCGGCTAGAATACCTACAGGAAGACAAGAACACACACCCGGAGAGATTACCAGGTCCTCAGAGGGACGTAACAAGATACATAAAGAATATAACTTATGATATGAAAATAAAAAAAAGGAAAGGTGTATGCAATAGGGTGTCTAACCATTCTACAGTGAATATACAGTTAAGAACAAACCTTCAACGCATTGGCACTCTGGCTACAGGGGGTTCGGTATGGTCCCTCAAGGGATACTAGGGACCTCAAAGCATAACATCCATCGAATGTCAAAGGCCAGCAGGATCAGGAGTAGAAAAGTGCATACGTGGCCCATAAGTTAAGGAACTGTCCTCCCCACCCAATGCCTAGTAGGGTCATATCCATGACTCATATGTACCTTTAGCAACTGCCAAGTCTACTAACCTGCAATTCTATTGGCAATTACTCCTAACCGTCGCACGTCTCATACGTATCGGTGGCCAGCCGACTACGTGAGTACGTGTCCTACATGTGAATCACAACATGTGTTAAAGCATGTGTCAAGGCCATAAGAGATATACCAATACCTCATCAACATTGGGTGGTCACTAGAACTAAGCCAATGCAAGAGTAGAAATAAAATAATAAAATGGCTGATAGAGTCGCTTGCACCCAAGGGTGACTTGGACACACAGTGGTATAATAACATAGAGCATATAATAAAATAGAATATAAATAACTAAAATAAAGTAAAGTAAATCACAGAGTATGGTGGCAAGGTATCTTGCCTGTGGTGCAAGAATGGCAAGTCCAACAGTCACAAGCGTCAGCAAAAGGAAGTCACAATCCACGAACGACTCCGGATGCTGAAACAAACATCAAGAACGTTCTTGGTGTAAAAGATATGTCATGAATCGCTTGTCCAAAAGTCCAATTATGTACACAGGGGCAAAATCATAATTTCTGGTCAAAATAATATTTGTCGTTGGACCCATTTTGTACCGAAAAGCGTGCCAGTATCTACGGTTCTAAAGTCATCAAACTACATATCTATGGGTCCGATTTGACGAGGCGAAATCAATGGTATGTCCAATTTTGGATTCTGGTGAGCCGTGCACAAAATTGCCCGTTAGAGAGGGTCGCAAGCCCACCAAAAAGGTGTTCCAGTCGACCTTCTCAGAATCGGACCAAACTTGGCACACAGGACCAGAAAATTGGTACGATCCTGTTGGCATAAGTTTTATCTTGAACTGATGACTGTACACGAAGTTATGGCCTAGTTTGTAAAGTGGCCGATACGGGGTATCTTGACGGATACGTACTGATTTCGTCGAGCACACGCAACGAAATCGAGTTCCGTCAGTTCTCACACGTCCGCAACATTCATACGCGCCTTTTGATGCTATTGTTTGCGATCACGTCGCCTGGTTTGTCGAGGCGCATGCCGTATCGGAAAAATTTATTAAAGTTTACAGTTTTGAAAACGTATTTTTATCAATTTTAGGGAACCGATTTCTCAGCACATAGTCGATAAAATTGACTTCTGTAAAAAGGGTTTGTAGCCCTATACGTTGTATACGTCTGCCTTCAGATAGAATTTTAGGTTTGTCGGTCTAGCGTCGCAGAAACGACTTCCCTTTTAGGGTTCTAGAGCAGTTTCGATCTACTGTTACCCGTGATTTTTCTTGAAGTTTCAAGAATTTTCATGATTTTATTAGGGCAAACTAAGTCGATCTTTATGAATAAGTTTTGAGTGGATCATGTAGTCTCTCCACAAAAATTTATGAATCTAAAATCGGCCTAGTGTATGAGGAGAATTTGAATTATTAAGGGTGTACCTTGTTGCAGCGAAAATAGAGCATCCCTCTGTCTTGAGCGCGCCTACTGTTGCAGTGTAGACATAGCGCTGCCTTCGCGGCTGTGCTCGACCGGCGACGGCCTGACCCGCGACGCGAGGTAGGGAGGCACGTCCAGGTTGAGCGGCGTAGGGTTGGGTTTTGATTTGTGTTAGGGTTTTAGGGTCGGTTCGTTGTTCTGCTAGTTATGAAGGGTCGGGAGAGACTTGGTTCCTTGAGGGTTTGGCTTTGTTGGCTTTCTTGCGAGATCCTTCAGGATCTCGCGAGATATTAATTTTTTTCATTTATATATATATATATATATATATATATATGTATATATATATATATATATATGCATATATATATATATACATGCATATATAAAAAATATATATATACATATATATGCATATAAACACTAAAATAAATTTAAATAATTCATATAAAATTTTATAAATTTTATAAGAATATTTCTAAAATATTTTGATAAATAATTTGAGCATTTAAACCTAATAGTTATCTATACTGTAGCATTTCTTGCTAATATTAATATTAGAAAATAATTCATTTATTAAATACTAAAATATATGAAATAAAATACTTAAATTTAGGGTTTTACACTTACCGCACAACCGTTCGAACACCTACAGGCAACATACCATTCTCTCTTCTCTATGGAAGCGAGGCAGTGCTTCCCCTGGAGATCCAGATCCCTTCTTTACGGGTAGCCATCACCAACCACCTAACCGACGAAGATAATCAACACCGACGACTACAAGTGTTAGAGGCGTTGGATGAAAAACGTCTGTTAGCTCAGCAACGAATTGAGCTTTACCAAGCTCGAATTTTTGGGGCCTTCAAAAAAAGGTCCGAGAAAGAATATTCCAAGTGGGCGATATCATCTTATCAGTTTGAAGACCGATGGTGATGACTCACAAGACAGCTGGAAAGTTCGATCCCAAATGGGAAGGATCGTTCGTCATAGAGACGGTCTACTCCAATGGTGCCTACTGACTGGCCAAACCAAATGACGACTTGCTAATGATGCCAATCAATGGTAAGTTCCTTAAGAAGTACTATGTCTGAGGTTCAAACCAGCATAGGCGCCCACACCACCTTGGGCGTTCCTGAATTTCGTTAAAAGAATTCATCCCTTCTACGATCACCCCCAGTAGACAAGACAGTTCACGTCCACACTACCTCTAGATTATTTTTCTACACCCTAAACGAAGTTCGCGTCTATGACGTCCATATTACCTCTGATTAGTTGTCTCTTCTATGACAACCTTGTTTTGTCATAAACTATTTAGAAAATATTTCACGTCCATACTACCTTTAAATTGTTATTCTACACCCTAGCGAAGATTGTGCCTACCATATCCATATTACCTCTGAGTAGACATTCCTTCCATGGCAACCCCCGTAGTTGTCATAATTATCTATAGAACCATTCACGTCCATATTACCTCTGAGTCATTCTATACACCCGTAGAGTCTATCCTTGCCATGTCCATATAACCTCTGAGTAAAGAAAGTCCTACCGCCAAAAATTTTTTGTGTTTACCATGTCTATATAACCTCTGAGTAAACACCATATCCCCAATGGAGTTATCTCCATCCCATCACATTATGCTACCTCTGAGGAAATTCTTATTCTAGTACAAGAAAGTTCACAGCAGAAAGACAAGTAGAGAGACGAAGCCAAAAAATTATTTATAAAATGGAAGGGTTTTCTTTCTTTGTTCACAAAAGTTGTCTCTCGCAAACCGAGAGACAAAAAGACAAAAAGAAGTCAAAACTGGGAAGATCGATGCATAAGTCCTTCTAGTCAGCTCCTTAAAAGAGCGATCTGGAGGCCAACCAATGCTTGGGTGTAACGCTCCAGTCCCAAATACTTGAGACTAGATATGTATCATGCCAGCTGTATACATATGAGTAAATATACGACTTGTATATGTACATAAGCTGTAAATGTAGAAGGCTAAGACACTAAATCTCATCCACAAAGATAAATACTGATATAAAGCAACTTTGAGTTTGTCAAGTACACAATAGTTGGGCGGAGACAAAGTCCACTACCAACCAAATTGAATATGGAAAAAAATATACAAGAAAAGAATTTAGCAAGCGAGAGCAAGTGACGAGTCCAAGAGCAATCATCACGAAGGAAGGAATGGCCTTAGCTAGAGCACCTGCAAAAAATCACGAAAATACACACCTGGAGAGATCACCAGGTCCTCAGAGGGACGTAACAAGACACATAATAACATGCCAATAAACTGAATAGTAAGGGCTCAATAGAAAATTTACATGCGTAAAGGTTCCTAACCATTCTATGTGATATACACTTTGAGAAGACAACGTTCTACGCAGGAGCTTAGGTGTTCAGCATAGATGGAGAGAGAGTAGTAGTAGGTAGCGCTCATAAGAGACACTATCGACCATGGGCAGAAAGTAGCTCTCATACGAGAACTATCGGCCCCAGGGCAGTAAGTACCGCTCATACGAGACACTATCGGCCCAAATCTATGTGTGTACTGAACATATAGCCCCTACGCTAATAACTGTCTCCCCCCTCCCCATGATACTATACATGTGTCGACTCTACAACACTGTTTAATCCTTAATAACTGCCAAGTCTTCTACACAAATCTATTAGCAGTTATATCCTAACGCACGGCCTGTACGCACCGATGTACGGTCGGTACGCAAGTCCGAAGCTATATGCAACTCACAACTCAAACATAACCCGTGGCACATCGTGATAGTTTATGAGATGCTCTAAACATATGGTGGTCCCTTAACTCTAAGCCAATTGCATAAAATATAATAATTTACATCTATGTATAGTTTTGAAAGAACAACATAAAAAAAAGCATGCATGATATTGAGCAAGAAATTAAACAGTAAAGGCAAGGTGTCTTGCCTGGTGTTACACCTGGTGTGGTGCAATGATCCAATAAGTCCTGTTTGTCCAATAGCTATGGTCGATGTGATGAAGTCCGAAAGAAATAAGTAGGTGATTAGTCATGGTCAGAAGTCATATATTCTAAGAGGTAGATTTGATTTTTATTTATGCAAAAGGTAGTTTTTAATTTATAATATATAAATACTCATTTAGAAAAACCATCATGACTATCTAGGAAAAATATATTTTGTATTAAAATCAATATTTTATTAAGAAAAATATTTTACATAATTATCTAAACTTTAAGAAAAATTATTGAGGCTTAAAATGCTAAAATTTCTTCAAACTGCAATTTAAAGAATATTTATAACTTATTTACAATAGTAAAAAAAACTATATTTTATTGATCAACTTATTTGTAGGTAAATATGACAAAAATTATTTTAGATAAATACTTGAGAATCAGTTTAGGTCAAAACTATAATTTTTGTCTATACATAAAAATCTAGAACTACTTTTTAGTGTTAAACTAAATTTGTCAAATTAATTTAATGTTGTATATAGTTTCCAAAACCATTTTATAATACTATAAATTAGCATAATAATAATAGTGATAACAATAATAAATAACGATAATACAATAATAATAATTCTAATACTAATACTAATAATAATAATAATAATAATAATAATAATAATAATAATAATAATAAACTGATAACATTAATAGTAATAAAATAATAATGAAAATAATAATAAATATTATACTAATCCAACAACTCTGCTGCTGTTCACATTAATAACTAATAAATAAGAATGTTAATGAGTGAACTTTCATTTCTCCAAGAAAACTTAATAGAGAGAGAGAGGAGAAGAGTACTCGTAAAAGGGAAAGATGCGGGGAAAGGGGGTTTACCGAGGGCGGTCGACGGCGTTGGAGAGCGGCGTGGCGGTCAGTGCCTGGCGCGGAGGCGCGGAGGAGAGCGTCGCAGCGGAGGCTAGGTTTTCTGCGGAGAGACGCGGTGGATCGGCGCACTAGGGCAGAGGCGCAGAGGAGAGACGACGCCGGTGGTGGCACGCTGAGGCTCCGGAGGCGGCGGCGAAGGGGGTTTCCGGAGGTGGCAGTAGTCGAAACCGCGGCGGCGAGTGGTGCTCCCCGAGCTCGGAGGCGGCCGGCTTGGGCGGTGGCGCGCCGGTCAAGCTCGGCGAAGGGCTGCTCCGGCAAAAATTTCTGGCACGGCAGGGAGCGCACCGCGGAGTTTAGGGTTTCTGCGGCGGGTGGCGAGGCCCAACGGCTGTTGATGGTCGGGCTCTCAACGACGGGACGACGTGTCGACGGGTTTCGGTTGTGGGTAAGGTTCCCCTCTTCTTCTTTTTGGATGATGGTGATGGTAAATTTACTGGTGGTGGTCGCCGGTTGATGGGGTCGCCGGCGACGAAGGGGAGGTTGGGGCTTTTTTCGGTGTTGGTGGAGACACTTGGTGACGGGAGTTGGGATGTCGGATTTGGCGGGGGTGGTTGTTGTGGACAGGGCTGGCCGGAGAAGGTGGATGAAGACGGTGCTACTTTTGGCACGGGTGGTGGTTGTGCTGGTGGCGGAGGAGATGGTAGCGGTGCTGTCGGGTTTAGGATTAGAAGTTGTGTTAGCACGTGTCCTGCGAGACACGAAAAGGCATCGAGTCCGGGGTTGTCGGACTGAACAAAAAAATTTGTAACTGAATGGAGGAGAATATATAGTGGATGGGAAGCACAGACACGATGCACAATTTGTGGATATGGGGAAAATTATGGAAGAGTACCTGCCAATTTATAGGATGTGGGAATTCCCATTCGGATAAGGATTAGGATTTGATTAAATCCCCAATTGATTCAAAATCTAATTCAATATAAATCAAACCTATCTTTAATTTAAAAGCCATTTAATTTAAGGCAAATAAAATATTTTCCAATTTAAATTATCAAAATAATTTAAATATTAAGTAAAACAAAATTTTGAATATCTTTTTCGTAAATATTAAAATATAGCATTAATTAATTTCGAAATTCAAGATAAATATTAACTCATAAATAGCTTTTACAAATAACAAAACATATTAATAACAAATTTTCATTTTCGCAAATATTTGGAATACATTTCATATAATCACAATTTTCCAAATCACTACTTATTTTTAAACGGCGAACAAAATAACTCTTTTATAAAATAAAATATTTATTATATTTATTTGAACCTGTACTTTCCTATAAAAATAATTTTATAATAAAAATATTTTTCAAGTAAAAATATGTACACTCGCACATATTCGTACTCGTCGAGCAATACGAAAGAAGCGAACTCGTACGCGCCGTATAAATACGAAAAAAAAACAAAATTAACACCAAAAATAAAAATAAAAATTGTAGTAAAAATTTTAGGGGGTTTATATCGGGCTCAGCGCTCGGCCTTCTGACGGCGAGTAGCTTCATCTTCAGCTGGGGACAGGTTTTGGCGCGCAAGAGCCAGTTCCGCCTGGTGCACACCAATACTCTCCTTCTCTCGGGCTAAAGTCTCGGAGCACTGATGGAGGGCCTCTTCCTCGTCCCTCGACTTCTCCAAATCGCTCTTCGTGAGCGCCAAGGTCTCTTCTAGCCTCCGGATCTGCTCCCGGAGGGCCTCGCACTGATCTTCCGCAGCTGCACGATGATAGACCCGAGCCTCTTCTGCATCGATCGCCTCCTCGATCGCAATCTCGACCTTAGCCAACCGGTCAGTCAAGGCCCGACGTTTCTGCTCATACTGGGATGCTTCGGTAACCATCTTCTCTAGCTCCGCAGCAGCTAGGGTCGAAAGACTGTGCTTGATATTTTGAAGGTCCAAGGCAGTGTCTCCCAACTCGGCCAGCAGATCGTCCATTGCGTCAGCTGTCGCCTGACACTCCGGATAGCCGCGTAAGGCTACCAATTGGGCACTTACTATATACCGGGCCTGCCTAAGCGACTAGTTATTCCGCAGGACACCCTCAATCCTATGCGTCAGAGCGTGATGAATGGTGCTCAGAATGAGATTAATATAATAAGCACTATCGGCCAAACTCATCGCGGTCACCGGGGATGCCGCGACGGAGGGTCCTGGGGCAGTAACGATAGTCGACATATGTCTAGGTATTACGGATGGTGTCGTAGCCATGGCAGATATCGTAGGTAGTACAGAGGCAGAAGGAGTGGCTGGCTCTTCAGTAAGCTCCCTCACTGGTCCTTCAACCATCTCCGCAACCAAAGCTGCATAAACCGAAGAATCAGCAACTGTAGCGGTTGTCTCCTTAGCGGTCGACGCGACTAACTCCTCAGTGGTCTTCTCAACCAGTGCTCTGGCAGCTAGCTCGTCGGTAGTATTCTCAGTTGGTCCTTCCTCGATCTCCTTGATGGTGATGCTGACAGGTTCATCAATAGCACTATCTGTCACGACCCGCACCCTAGAGTAAGGGCACGAGAAGTGGGTACGTCCAGCCTACGCCGCAGTGTCGACGGTAGAACGCTGTCCTAGGTCAATCATCTAATAATATACAAGGTACCTGTACAGTATATATACTCCGAATGGAGGTGACATAGCAGAATACAGTCTCAATCACATCTAAGGCAGAAACGATAAGATAGATAGATATAAACGAATCCACACAAGAGATACAATAGATAGAAGTCTAAGTGTCTATGATAACATCTCCACAAATATCCAGATAAAACAAACTCCCAATATATATACAATAATGTATCAATGTGAAAGATAAGGTAAGAGTCTAAGCTAGCAGTCTAAGCCACTGGTGGCAGATCCGCTACTGCAAGTGGGTCCAAGTCATAAGTGTTGTCTATAGCTGCACCATAATAGGTAGACACCAGAGCCTCATCCTCGTCCTCTATAATATTTTTAACAGGTCCAGTCAGGACAGGAGCGAGCACACTACTTCTCAACAAATCATAACAGGTTAGGAAATATAAACATGCTAGAGAGTAAGATACATGAAACTGAAAGAACAACATCATGTAAAAGAGAGACTGTGAGTAAATAGCTATAATATATAAGAGAACTAATCAGTGATAGTGATTCAGAGTACAAGATGGTTATGTAAATGGCACGATGTTGTACACGAGTAATCTACAGAGGTTATACACGAGTAAGCTACAAGATTGAGTACATAACCACTTCTACTCTCCCGCCCCCAATCAATACACAGGAATCCAGTCAAGTTATGTTATTGCACACAATGAAGAATACATACGAAGATCATGTGAGCACATGAGAGTACACGATTTCACACGATTTATACACGAATGTTACGAATACAAGGAGTACATGATGCTCACGATAAAGTACACGAACATAAAATATCCGATGTACCCGCTAAGGGGATAACATCGTACGACAAGATCCATATAGTACTAATCCGTGTTACCAACGTGTAAGCATCAAGTAAAGTAATCTAAAGCAGGAAATATAATCCTAAACAAGATATGAAATGATCAGAGAATGTACTCGCCTGGTATCCTGAATATCTGAAGAGAATATACTGTCCGAGGAGTGGTATCTGGCTCCTATAGAACAGTACAAGTCACTACATGTCCAAAATAGTATAATAGACTGCTTCAATACATCTACATGAGATTTGGGGTCAATCTAGGCTAAAGTCAACCCTTGGTCGACTCTAGTCAACTATACTAGTCAAATTAGGTCAACTAGGTCAAGCCTAACCCAATCAAGTCTCACTAAACCTAACCAGCCTATTCTAGCAATCACACATCAAAAGTAGGCTATACAAGCCAACAACACACACTCACTGGTGTATACATGCCAAATACATAGGCTATGTGCCATAGGCTATAGGCCATGTAGTCTATATCACACATTTCACACATAATACATATACCAAATTAATATAATATCATACACATATATACCACATTATTATATCAAGCATATAGAATATATATATATATATATATATATATATATATATATATATATATATATATATATATATATATATATATTTACATATAGTGATATAGAGAGAGGTACATGTGTATGTGTGTGTATAGGTGTATGTGGACATGTAATCATGTGTGTATGTAGTGTCACAATAAGAAACATTGTTGTGTGTACATGACAGTAGGAAATCAGTGTAGTGTAGATAATGTGTGCAACAGTACAATGTGGATAGGGTCAGGTGTGAGTGAAACTGTAGGGTGTTTTTAGATGACAGTTTAGCTAGGTTGTGTGTGTAACTATCATGAGTGTGTGTCAAAGTGACAGGGAAAAACAGTAGATGGTTTGTGTGTGTACATATAATGTGTCAAACAGTATAGTGTAATAAAATGTGTGTATAACTAACAGGAAGGGGTTCGCAATCTCAGGAAAAATAGTGCAAATGCACAATTCAAATGACAGTTTAGTGTATTAGTAAAACAGAAAACAGTTTACAGGTTTGCAATATCAGGAAATAAAATCGAAACTCAGGAAATCAATGCCTGTGTCAAAGTGTGTGAGCCATGTGTGTGTATACTATCAAATCAATGTATATCAAAGTAATAAAATCTCATGAATTCAATTGACAGTTTATATAACAGTCCTAGCAGTCCTAAACCCATTCGAAAACCTAATCTTGTGTTAACATCAAATCCAAACATGTAACTAACACTTAGACATTTGTAGGTGAACTAATCATGGTAGTTAACATCAACAAAAATAGTTAAATATACAATTAAAACTCAGAAATCGAATCAGTCAAGTTATGTATCAGGAAACATGGGAAAACCCAAATCGAATACCAAATCATGGTTAATAACCAATATTATTGGTTGGTAAACCATGACACACATGTGCACGTGTCTCGCAAGTTTCTATGTCCAACGAAGTGGACACAACCGTGTCCACGACACCAAAACACACACGAATCACTGAGACTGGACACAGCGTCGTGCATGCGTGTACACGTGTCTAGCACACGACATAGGACACGTAGAGACACGTGGCTGTGCACACGTATATGCCAGGGGTAGGGCTACACGGTCGACACCCTTTACTGTGTCCAAACCAAGTGTCGTGTCTTGTCCAGCCATGTATCAGTGGCAAAAACGTGTGTATACAGCCTGTGCGTACGACCAGTACGGGTCGGATTTCGAGTTTGACACAACGCTATTGGACTCGAGACTTGGAGGCTGACATATCAGTCAGTGCCCCCTCCTCGACGCCAAAAATCAGACCACCACGTGTCCTGTACAGCAAGCACTAGGCCCCGTATAGCAGGATAGCGCGCGCAGGTCAGTGCAGTGTGTTCGTGTCCTCGTGTGGACATGACACGACTCCAAAACCACAAACTATGGATACGAATCAAGAAAAAAACCATAGATCTAGAAATCCAATCAAAAATATTTTCAAAAACAACAAAAAGAATTGGTTGTGGCATTTCAACAAACACCTAGAATAGGGAATTGATACGTGTCTGATACAAACATGAAACCTAATGCAATGGACACCAAACTTTCACTATAGCTAGGGACACCTAGATCTAGGCTACCAAGGAATAAAATCAGAATTAAAATAGAATTAGAAGGGTTTATCTATAGATTGCAAGGATCAAAAAAAAGTCCCAAATCAAACGGTTTCCGTTGCTATCTAAATCCTCCAAATTGCTCTAAAACTGAAATTACTCCTCATGAACAGAAAGTAGAGGTTGATTAGATTCATATACAAAAGATTAGGGTCAAAAAGGATTAAAAATGGATTTAATAAAAATTTGGGAAGTTGGGGATTTACCTTTCCTTCTAAAAAGTGGGTTGAGCACAAAAGAGGCAGGAACAAGGAAAGGGGATTATAAATAGGGGGATTCCTATGTGTAGCCGGCCATGGGTGGGCTTAGCTAGGGTTATGGTTTCAAGTTATAGGCCATGGGCTTAATTACATAAGTCATGAAATCAAATCACAAGTCATTGCACCTATTTATTAATTCTTCTATTGAAACTAGTTTCTAATGGCTAAAATGAGGTTGACTTAAGTTAGTCTAGGGTCACACCATTGCCTACTAAGTCACAAAGCTAGGGTTAGCTTCTAGGTCAGTCTACAAAGTCTCAATAAGTCAAAGTCAAAGATATCAATCACCAATTCAATAAATTAATTTAAATTCAAAAAATTCACAAATGACCAAAATACCCTCAAGCTAAAAATGTGGTAGTGACACTATCTTTAACGTTCACCTCAGTAACCACCTCGCCTGGGACCTCAGTTATCGGCTCGTCAGCAGCCATGTCAATATGTGCAACATTGGTCTCATCGGTCATTTTACCGAGAACCACGTTGGCCAACTCCTCATTCACCTCCTCGACGGCTCTTAGAATGATCTCGTAGACCAGTTGTTCGACAGTCGTTCTTGTCAGCCCTTTAATATCTTGCCAGGCCAATTTTTTGACGGCCTTCGCTATCGACCCTTCCAAGGGATCTTCGACCAATCGCCGAGACGAATCCTCTAGATTTGCCAAAGGAAGTTCCTCGGCCGGATGATCCTCCTCCTCCCCTGGTGCAGCGGGATTATCCTCAATACTTCTCTCAACATGGGGAGGAGGTACGATGGGAGGATCTTGGATAAATCCTTCAGCATCCATGTCCCTTTAGCCCGTCATGGGTACAAACTTCGTAATCCTGCCCTCGGCTGCCACCACGTCGGCCTTGGGTACCTCCACGGGCCCATCCTTAATCGGCCCCATGAAAGCTTCCTGCCATAGCGAAGCCAATGGCTCCAAAGAGCCTCGAGTCTTTTACTCAAAAGGAGCAGGAGGATGGACATCTTCCGGGTCAGCAGTTTCATCAAGTGCAGTCTCCTCCTCGACTTGAGTCACCTCTGGGGCAGGCTCCTCAGGAAGTTCCCCGAGTCTCTCTGACCATGTGGGCCCTGCCTACACAAACAAAGCAATAGTGAACAAAAAGTACGGAATAAAACCTCAAAAAGAAGACAATAAGACTTAGCTGCAAAAAAGATCCAACGGGTGGGGCACTCCATTCTAATGGAGATTGTTGGGAGGGTCCACCCGACAGAGGCACAACAGCTATTCTTATCCTTTTTACATGAGGAGGCCTCACTCCGGAAGAAACCTGACATTTCTGCGAGTTACTAAGGAGCACTTCCTCCTCTCTCCCCTCTCGCGGTGAGCTGGAGCCATTTATTGTTCTAATCTCCGATGATGCAAGCCCCTGGAGACGCTTAGATGCTAATGAAGGGGTCTCAAACTTCGTCCCCTCAAGCAAGCTTCGCCCTCGATTGTACTCCGGTGAGAAGTTGTTTGCAACACAGTAGAACTTCACAGCGGAATACAAAATACGAGTCTCCTTATGCATCGAGGGGATTGCAAACTTTGCTCTAGTACCACCGATGTTGTAATAACAACATGCCCTAGCACTGTCCAGTAGACTTCTTTCATAGCCAAGACAGGAGCTGGGATTGTCCATCATGGTTTGGCTATATCCAAGTTGACGTACGAATCGACTAGGCAAGTAAGGCTCCAAATACACCCAATTTCGTTTTTGGTACACCAAGTGGGAAGGTCGGATGGACTGTAACCAGTAGAAGGCACCGAATGTTAGGTTACTATCCACTAACTCATCATCCATAAGGAAACCCTTGTATGTGGACGAAATCCTGGCGAGAGCGTAGCCGTCTAAATGGCCCAACGCCCATCTACAGACATGGACATCCTGATAGAGCCATTTCACACGATGATAGTTGTGCAGCGTCTTGTCCCCTGCCTCATAACCTTCAAGAGTGTTGAGGACTATCAGACCAGGGCTATGCAAAGCCAACCAACCCATCAAGTGATGGTAGGGGAGTCCAACCTATGGAAATTTCTTGTTTCCCCCGTGCCACTCTATTATTCTCTTAGAAAACTCCCACAAACCGCGTAGGATGTCACATACCATAGCCGACAGCAGAGCCAGGAAATATTGGAAGGCTAGCCTCACAGCTGGCAGAATCAAGTCCTGTCTAATTCGTCCTGCATGCCCGAAACCTCCTAGAACCACGGCCTTCCGCAGCTATATCATCAGGAAGGCGGCTAAGGTTGCTTTCGGACATAAAGCAATCAGATTCTAACATAAGTAATTATGAACTCCAGAGGTGGGTTTTCCCTCGGCATCCACTGAGGGAGCAGATACCCCTGCTTCAGCCATCATATCATCCACTTCGTCAGCAGTATATGCCCGGAACGAGATAAAATAAACCTTCTCCAGCATCGATGGGCGCTTGGTAAAGATATATTCCGTCCAGGCCTTGATATATGGCGGAGCCTGCGTCCCGTCCAGGCGCGTGCATACTTGGTGATGGCAAAGCAACTCCTTATACACAACTATCATCTCAGGACATTTGTTCTCCAGCACTAGAAACTCCTCCTTACAAGGGGTATATTCCTCGTACGGTGCATCCCCCATGGCAGCTTCGAAATGGCACGCATCTCATGGAGGGCCAAACCCATCTCTCCACAAGGGGTGAAGAAGGTCCCGGTATGGTGATTAAATAGTTCCAGCAAGGCTATGAACAGAGACCGATTGATCTCTATTCCATGCTCAGTAGCCCTGATGGCGTGACGCAGGCCCGTACCTATCAAATCCTGCTTGAATCTACCCAACACCCACTGGATTAGCTTGCTCCATTCCACCTTGGGGAAGGATATGTTCCGTGTCGAAGGTTGGAATGGAGCGAGCTAACCCAGTGGGTGTTAGCCAGAAGCCTATTAGCAAAAAGAGAGGTTCGAAACGGATACACTTTTATGGTAAAGTTTACAAGCAGACGGCTAGGGAGTAACACCCGCAGCACAACTGATGGACCGTCGGGTACACTTTTGAAAGAATCCTTCTGGGTGGAGCACCCCTCCACGTTGATATGGCCAGTCATCAAACCTCCTCGCATCAGGGTCAGGTCCAATTCCATAAAAATGCTTCTTGGCCAAGCAAAAGAAGACCGAAAGGGGGATATGCCGATCGATCGACGGAACGTACAGAGAGAGACCATCATTCTCAAAATACCAATTTTCATTTATCTCCAGGTGCTTGGTATTTTCCAGGACCAGCTGATCACCAAAAAGAAACGAAGGTGTCAATAACTTGATCGGGTCAGAGAGGGAGACAACTTGCCCTGGTCCATCATACGGCGATAGTATAAGGGCTGTTGATCCCGTATCATGACTAGTCGCCCTTTCGGTTGACCTTGGGTTATCAGCTGCCGAACGGGAGTGATAAGCGCCTTGTCAATGATTATGCTCGAGGCACAAACCGTCGAGTACAAAAGGATGTCCCCAAAGAGAGACGCGGATGTAGGAACTGTACAGGAACAAAGTATGTCAGATATATACAAACTATTTTGCAGAAACAAAGGCACTACGCCAGCATCCACGCAGTCATCATCCGTACGACCAAAAAATATCCGCACAAATACTTTGTCGAAAGTACCGTGCAGAGATACTGGCTGCATGAAATCTCGGTACAGAGTGGGTCATTACTTTGTAGAAAGTAACAATTATGCGCGTCAGATTAATAAGCCTCAGCACATCTTCAGAACAACATTTCGAAGAATGGTGCCCATGCACATCAGCAGGAAAAGGCATCAGCATATCTTCAAGACGACGCTCCTAAGAGACAACGCTCATATACATCAACAAACCAAAAAAAGTCAAATATTGATCAGACACCTACTGGCAACAGGCGTCTGCACATCTCCCTGTATTGAGACTACTACGTTATGAGCTTGCTCAGCAACAACGGCTTCGGAGGCTGTAGAAGCATGGAAAATATTGCTTTTAGTCCCACATCGGAAAGGAAAAAAAGAAAGGGCTCACTCCATTCTATAAATAGAGCCCCCTTACCTCCTTTGAAAAGGGCACCAACTTCTCTTCCCTCCTTCCAACTTGGACTCTTCCTACTACGCACCTTCGGGTGCTAAGTCGAAGAAGTCTAGGGCAGCGCGGGCTCGTCGAGCTCAGTCAGCTGTACCAACCTCTGACCATCAGAGCGCCCCGCTAACTGTTAATGCGGGCCTCTGATGGAAAGTTGTAAACATGATACCTACGCACTCGTGTGTTCGGGATACCCGGGCCTACAAAATGAGTACAAAGGTTGACCGAGATGTCCTTGACTTGCGAGATGGGATCCTTCACAAGCGCAAGGAAAGAAGGGGATTCTCTATGCTGCTCAAAATCTAGAAAGCTTCATGCGGCCCAAAAGCAGCAGGGGGGCCTTAGGCGGCCCAAAATCAACATGGAAGCCCATGTGGCTCAGCCAGAAGGAGCCTCATGCGGCTCAGAAACTCATGCGGACGGAAAGTCTTCTGGAGCCTCATACGGCTCGGATAAGCTCTATGCGGTTACGTCTCCGGTCATGACGACTCTTCATGCGGCTCGAGTATGAAGACTCTCATGCGGTTCGAGTATGGGGACGCTCATGCGGCTCGGTCATGATGACTCTCATGCGGTTCGGGTATGGAGACTCTTATACGGTTCGGACACGACGACTCTCATACGGTTTGAGTGTGATGACTTTCATGCGGCTCATGAGTACAACAGTTGGGACACGTGGCTGGACACGTGTCAAAAGCAGATCATATCTCAATAATTCAGATCTACTGCAATCAAAGTAATATCTAGATTGGGTCGAATCCCAATAATCATAACAAATAGTGGGGACACGTGGTAGAGAATGATCAAATTTATTTATTCAGATTTGCAAACGTCAATAAATCATCATGATGCAGATTTGTTGCAATCAGCATTAATTACTCACTGGATTCGGCACAATCTACATTAATGACCCAGATTCAACACATTCAGGATTAATGGCCCAGATTGATTAATCAAGAGGCCGTCAACTTTTGAGAGGGGGCAATCATTGCAAACCCTAATGATGCCCCCCACTCTTATAAATAGCAAGGTACGATTCCCTTACAAAAAGGACCCTCGGCCCCAGATCCAGAGAATCAGAAAAAGAGAAAAAAAGAGGGCAGGGAGACATATAGAGAAGGAGAGACTCTTACTTTTTTAAAAAAGAAGATACAGAGATCCAGAGAGCCAGAGAGAGAATATACAGAGCCTGAAAGGAGAGCATTTCTTCAGCAACGCCAAGCAGTTCTTCTACAGAGCCAAGGCTGCACCCGATCGTCCAAGGAGTAAGGCAGAGCTGCCGTCGCTTTCCCGAGCCTCTACCGTCACCCCCCAGAATCTAAAATAAACAATTGTACTTAGATTGCTGTACCTAGGTTTTCGTCCCTAGGCTTTCTTTGTACAAGCGAGTTTGTATTGTGAAGTAAAAGTCCAGTCCTCCGATAATTGTTCTGTTCTTTTATATTTCATGGCAAACACGATGGCAACTCTGCTGGGGACAAACTTCTCCATGGCTGAGGAGTTGGTGACGCAATCGGATGTAGCCAAACTTGGCTCCACGCAACAGAAGATGGTCGTCCGCTTCGACCAACAGGCGTTTGAAGAAATGCTCTCTGAAGGAAATGTTGGCCCAGTCCAGTAGCGAACCCATACAAAGAAAGCTCGCTGCGAGTGGAGGCCAAAATTATTTGCTCCTTCCCAAGCTCTGGACGGAGTACTCTCTGCTGCCCAAGACGGCGAAGGCGACTCTCGCGCGGCCCCACTTCGAGCCATAGAGCTCTCTGCTGTCCCCAAGTCCGGCAGAGGAAAGCACTACGATGCTGGACTTGCAGGGGCAAAAAGCGATTCTATGTGCTCCAGGAAGAAACCGAACAAGGGCACTAGCCGCAAGACGAAGACCCATGCGGCCAAGATTGCCAGCCGCATGAATGATGACCATGCGGCCGAGACTACTAGCCAAATACATTATACTCATGCGGCCAGGATTTCCAGCCGCATGGAGAATACTCATACGGCTAGGATTTCCGGTCGCATAGAGAAGACCTATGCGGCTACGCTTGTCAGCCGCATGAAGATTATTAATGCCAGCCGTATGACGCCTACTCCATGCGGCTTTGTCTTCGACCGCCTCTCCTATGGTCCTGATCTCTTGTGCTCCCAAGAAGACATGTCTAACTCTTTCCAGCACCACTTAGACTCTTTCTACTATGTGCCCTCATGCACTAGAGCGAAGAAGTCTAGGACAGCACGAGTTTGGCAAGCTCGGTCCGCTGATCCAACCTCTGACCACCCGAGTGTCCCATACACTATTATACGGGCCTCTGATGGAAAGTTGTACAGAACCACTCGAGTCCAGCCCCCGGCGGCAAACGGACAGAGATGTCCCCAAAAGTCTCCCAAAATCCAGGGAGCAAACATGGTTGATCCAGACCCATCTGACTTGTGTGAGGCCATCCTCCACAAACGCAAGGAAAGAGAAGGTGCCTCGGGGTGCAAAGAGTCCTCTCACGGACATCATTGTACCCAAGTCATCGTCAACTGCTGTTGCAATAACACGACGGTACGGGAAGACCGGCAGTCCGTCTTCCAAAGACTGTAACAACCATGTTCAGAGGATGAGGCACCTCCCGTCGTCTCCTGTAACTCTGTTCGGAAAATCCCTGCCGATGAAAGAGAGAAGAAGACTAATGTTCCCAGCCCGAAGATTTTAACCACCATAACTAAGAGACTACCGTCTAAGCGGGTGCCCACCACTGGAGTTTTCCAAGGTAACCGTTTAAAGAGGAAATCTGCTACAGTGGGAGATTCATCGTCCACACCACTGGAGGTTGCTGGGACTGGGGGTAGCACTCCTCAGAACATCCATGATAATCCGATGTTCCAAGGAGATGAGCCCGAAGAAACAACTCTTCCATCAAATACAGCAAGGATCGACGTCCCCGAGGACGTCCACGACTCCCAAGATGAAGCAAACTCTGAAGCTGGGGGTATTATCCCTTCTGAGTCCGAACCAGAGGAGAACATTCCCACATACCCCGATGACTTCTCGCTACAGGGGTATGATTCGGAGGGCATGTCCTCCATCGTTCCGTCCATCTCTCCTCATGCAAAGACGGTGTTCATGACGGACAGCAACCAAGGTGGTTCCAGTGATCGCCAACGCATCGACACTCTGGAGGCCATACTGCATGCCTTGGTCAAGTCGTGGACGAGATTAAAGCGGCCCTTCCAACTCTCCAAGGAGGGACGCCTGGCCAAACAAGCGCGGGTCCCGCTGTCAATACAAATTCGAACTCGGCGGCACCGAACCCGGGCAACAATCCTCCTGAAATGATGGCCCCCACCGCTGTAGATGAGGCCAGGGAAGCAAGAAGAGAGGTCCAGGAGTTCCGAGCCATGTTTCACGCTCGAGAAAACCTCTCAAGACCTCAGAATACGGCAACCATACCCTGCAGCATGGAGGGATGTCCTCTTCCCACCAAGATATAAGCCGTTCAATATCAATCCTTATGATGGCAAGACCTCCGTAAGTCGGTATATCACTTACTTCTAGGTCACCACCGACTATTTGCCCCATGACGATGCCATCCTTACACGATTATTCATCGGGGCATTGGAAGGAGTCGCCTTCGACTGGTATCGCAACCTGCCAGCAACTGCATCCCCTCCTTCGCCAGCTTCAAGCGCATGTTCTTGGAGAGATTCTACGAAGTAGATTGGACGTCATGATGTCCACCCTCATGGACGTCGTTCAAGGGGAGAAAGAGCTGACAAGGAACTATATTGAGCGGTTTCGCCAAACCGCAATGAAGCTGCCCTCTGGTAACCCGGATTCCTCCTTAATTGAAATTTGCCAAAAGAGACTACTTCCAACAATCAGCCTCTGGATGGGCGAAAGTCAATTCAAGGACTGGAAGACGTTTATCATTAGTGCCACAAGCGCCGAAGAACGATTGAAGAAGGCTCGCCAACTGGGATTGCACATCTCAGAGGGAGAGGACATGGGCAGATGTCCCAACGCCAACACCAACAACGGGGGTAGCTCCACCAACAACCGGGACAACAAGGGCAAGCAAGCTATGGTGGGCGACACAGCACAAAAACTTGAGCCAAAATCGACAGACAAGCGATGGCCACAAATGACCTACTCCTTTGAAGACGGCCACGTCAAAGCCCATCTTGGACATGCTCATACAAGAAGACATAATTCAACTTCCTCCACCAAGACGGGAACCTCGGCCGGCAGAAATGGAGAACCCAAAGTGCTGTCATTACCACCGCTACGTCCACCATGCTACACACGACTGCTACCAACTAAAATGGTACATCCAAAATCTCATCGATTCGAACGCTCTGGCCATCGATTTCGAAGAGGTAACTGTGGCAGCCAATATGGTGTCAGTACAATTTGGCAGCTTCCCTCCAACAAAAACTCAAGACAGTGTGGTCCCCTTCCCTCTGGCGACAACGGAGATTGCTAATCTTCCACCTCCACGAGATCAGGCTGCTGGTCTAGTGTCCCTCACCACATCACGAAAAGAGGTCATATGGGTCCATCCAGACTTGGTATCAGAGGTGACTCAGTCCGCACCATCTTCCATTTGCAAGAAGAAGAGTGGAAAAGTCAGGTCCTGCCGCACAATTTTGACAGATATCAAAGAAGCTACAGCCGTCATCACTCGGTCTGCAGCACAATCCCAACTCGTCGCTGATAACTCGACTGAAGATCATCAGCCGCTACAACTGACGCTCCGGGACCTTCTCAGCCTCGACGACCGACAAGCCTAGGCCGAAGGAGACTCGCTTTGACAAATCCCTCCGAAAAGAGGTACCGCAGGGGCTGGAGAAGCCCTACAACTTCGACATCTTGGTAATTGGTCAAACACCGGCCAAGTTGTCATTAACGAGCTTCTGAGACTCTCAAAGGATGTTCGCGGCCTTGAGCGACGTACTCCAAAATGCCGACGGTACCTGGCTCAGGTCAACCTCACGGGAGAGAACCCGCCTACAGATCTCCAAGTCAGCGCTTGCACGGGAGCGATACCCAACATTGTCTTCACTCCGTAGGACATGCTCATCAAAACCAACCTGCACGATCGCCCATTATACTACACTGCATACACGGTGACGTAAAGGTGGATCGGATGCACATTGATCCTGGCTCTTCCATAAGCATTATCCCGAAGGGTCTGTTACATCATCTCCGTATCCCTATGCATCGCCTGATGCCTACAAGCACCGCCATCAGCGGTTTCAATTCGGGCAGGAGCTACCCAATTGGAAGATTCGTCTGAAGTGTCAAATTGGCGATCTCCAGTCGAAGTCACTTGTTACGTCATAGATGCAGACACTTCTTACAACATCCTCCTGGGGTGCCCTTGGATACACGAGTATACGATCGTGCCTTCCACACTGCACCAATGCTTCAAGTATGTCGACAAACATGGCTTCGTGAGGACAGAATTTGCCGACATCGATCCCTTCAAAGGAGTCGAATCTTACTACTCAGACTCCTACCTGTACGAAAAGTCAAAGAAGCACCTTGGTGAAGGAGATATACAAGCTCGTACTGAGACAGCCACAGGATCAGAAGAACCCTAACGATCCACATTTAAGCTCGCAAACCTCGCAAGTTCGTACCCCTTACTGCCACTCTGCGTAAGGACGCAATCAGCCTCTCGACATAAGAAGAGCAAATGATAATCCGGCTGCCAAGGTCCGGCCAAGTGCCAAGACCCACAACGGAGCCATTGACAATCAGGCTGCCGAGAGTCGGCCAGCCGCAAACGGAGAAGCTCAATCCCTCCGACAAGCCAATGACGATACGCCTTCCCAAGAAGAGTCATCACCCCGATGCAAGGTCTGGGACTTCTAGCGAACCAACCACTCCCCGTCCAGCATCGAGTACCAAACTGGGGGTCGCTAGTCTGCCAACAACTCCACGCTCTGCTCCACCAGCTGAACCCCTGACGATCAAGCTGTCCAGGTCGTCCTTTCAGTCTTCGTTTATACATGGGGTAGTCGAAGAGGAACCAGAGCTAGCCAAGTATGTGGCTGCCCATACTGATTTCCTCCATAGATGATGTAATCCCGCTAGAAAAGATACCTAACTTCATCAATAAAGGGCTATCTTTGAACTACCTGAGCTTAATAAGCTTTGTACAATATATGCTATGGAATACGGTATAGGCACTCACCTACACACACAGGTGACGAATGTTTACACCGCAAACCAGCTTACCCCTGTGGAAGACGCTTACCGCATAATCGAGGGAGGGGACCATCCAATCATCTTCGGCCGGAAGTACGATCCGCAGCCCTTCACCATAGAAGAAGTCGACCTTGAATCAGATGTCGGGAGACTGCCTCTGTATCTTTATAGCCCCCAATCCAAATATCTCATGCAAAAATAGGGGTATGATCTGGCAACTACGCCAGGCTTGAACTACAGCACCGGGCGACGATTACCTCTAAAGCCACCAGTCACGGCTGGCAAACCACAGGACTACTATAGCAAGACTCGATGTGGATTAGGGTATGTTACACCCACAACGACCCCTAAAAGTTCAGATGAAGAATGTGACTGGCATTCACATTCAACCGGGTCACCAACTTCTGATTCGGATACCAGCATCAAAGACGTATTCAGACAAGTCTTGTCAGTCAACATGGCATTCGCCGACGCCTATAAAGAAGATGAAGACATTCCTGAAATCCCGAGTTAGAGCCGTGGGCCCAACAGTTGGATGCACAATGGGAAAAAGCGGTTCGAACAGAGAGAACCTCCTACTAAAGATGAGGTCATACAAGTGATCTCGGCAGCGAATCTTCTCCAAAACCAATCTTCGTCAGTAAAAGCCTAACAGACGAAGAGCGAGAATCGCTGCTGGAACTTGTCAAAGAATATGTTGATGTGTTCGCCTGGAGCTATGAAGACATACCGGGGTTAAATTCCGATATTGCTCTTCACAATCTCAACATTCGGCCAGATGCAAAGCCAGTCAAGCAACAACAGCGACGCTTCCGCCCAGCATCATGGATGCGATCGAAGCCGAAGTTAACAAATTGATAGCCAGCGGCTTCATTCGTGAGGAACAATATCCGGATTGGGTCGCCAACATAGTACCAGTCCTCAAGAAGAATGGGAAGATTCGAATCTGCGTCGACTTCCGTAATCTGAACGAGGCATGTCCCAAAGATGAATTCCCTCTCCCTATCACAGACATCATGATCGACAACACATGCAGCTTCAAACGCATCTCATTCATGGATGGGTTCTCAGGGTACAACCAAATCAAGATGTCTCCTAACGACGAAAAGCACACATCATTCGGAACACCGATTGGCACATACTGCTACACAGTCATGCCTTTCAGTTTGAAGAATGCTGGCACCATATATCAAAGAGCCATGAGTATCATCTTCAGAGACCACTTACGCAAGACGGTGGAGTGCTATGTTGATGACATCGCCGTCAAGAGTCGCTGTAAGGGAGACCATCTGCAGGATCTGAGGACGGTATTCGACCTGATGCGAGCGCACAATTTGAAAATAAACCCTACGAAGTCCTTCCTGGGCGTATCCAGCGGGATGTTCTTAGGTTTCATCATCACCGCCCTGGGTATCCATATAGACCCTGAGAAGACGAAGGCAATCATGGAGATGGGTCTTCCGAGAAATCTTCGAGAACTTCGAGGCATCCAAGGGAGGCTAGCCTACATCAGGAGGTTTATTTCTAACCTCCCGGGCGATGTCGGCCATTCACCCATCTCATAAAGAAAGGTGTCTCGTTCGTATGGGATGAAGAATGCCAGCGTGCCTTCGACAGCATCAAAGAATATTTGTCGAACCCTCCAGTCCTGGTGGCCCCGGTTGCTGGAAAACCATTCCTGCTCTATGTACGAGCAATGGAGCATTCCTTCGACGCTTGCTAGCACAAAACAACGATGCAGGCCATGAACAAGCTATATATTACCTCAGCCGAATGATGATTGGGCCAGAGCACCGATACACCGCCGTGGAAAAGGAATGCCTCGCCCTGGTGTTCGCCATTCAGAAGACGCGGCTATGTCACGGGACAAACCATACATGTGATCTCACGAGTCAACCCTCTCAGGGTCCTCATGACTAAACCAGGTGCACTCAGCTCTCGCCTCGCTACATGGGCAATATTGTTGTCCTCCTATCATATAATCTTTGTCCCACAAAAGGCTGTTAAAGGTCAAGCTCTGGCAGACTTTTTAGCAGCCCACCCAGGCTCGGAGTCATCCAGAATATACGAAAAAATCCCAGATGAAGTCGCCGACTCGCATGCAACTTCTCACGATGATATATGGCGAATGTTCTTCGACGGCGCTTCAAGGACCGGACCTAAGGGCAACATCGTCGGAGTCGGTGTGGTGCTGGTTTCTCCTTCCGGATTGGTGATCAATCGTGCTTACTCTCTCACAGAACCCTGCTCTAACAATATGGCCGAGTACAACGCCTTGGTCATTGGCCTCCAACTTGCAAGAGAGCTGGGGTAGAATATCTTGACGTATACGGCGATTCTCAGTTAATCGTCAATCAGATCCGGGGCTCATACGAAGTTCACCACGAAGACATGGTCCCCTATCACCAAATAGCGATCGACATCATCTTGTCGTTCGAGGGGTTCTTTATCGAACATGTTCCCAGACTCCGAAATATTGAAGCCGATGCCTTAGCAGGCCTGGCCGCTTCCCTAGCAGTGCCAAATCATACTCATCAATCGGTAGATGTGATAGGCCACGTACTGGTCTGCCCCAAGAACAACGTTCAATTCATGGCGAGTTATTCCGCTCAGACGATCGACGAAGTCCCAGATTGGAGACAACTATTCATTGACTTCGTAGTCTACGACATCCTGCCCGAGAACCCAAAAGAGGCCCCTCTATCAGAAGGCGTTCTCTCAGATTCTTCTACGATACAGAGACGAAAATGCTGTATCGCCGATCCTACGATAGATTATTGCTTCGATGTCTGTCAAACGCAGAAGCCAAAGAAGTCGTACGTGAAGCTCATGATGGTAGCTGTGGGGCCCATCAGCCTGGCCCTAAATTACAAGACCGTCTTCGTCGAATGGGCTACTACTGGCCTACGATGGTAGCCGATGCGATAGACTATGCTAGAAAGTGCAAAGCTTGCCAAGTCCATGCGGACTTCATCCACCAACCATCTGAATATCTACATCCGACAGTGGCGTCCTGGCCGTTCGAAGCATGGGGAATGGATATCATCGGTCCGATTACTCCTTCCTCCCGAGGACATCGCTTCATACTCGCAATCACAGATTACTTCTCCAAATGGGCGGAAGCTGTCCCGCTTGCAGAAGTAAAGACTTCAAACATGATCAGCTTCCTCAAGCATCACGTCATCTATCGCTTTGGACTGCCCCGAAGGATCATCTACGATAATGGTCCACAGTTGCAAGCAGCCTTTATCGTTCTGCGACAAGCACCGCATCCAGAATATTGCTTCAAAACCATACAATCCAACAGCGAATGGGTTGGTAAAAGCATTCAACAAAACAATCATCAAACTTCTCAAGAAGTTCGTATCGTCCAACAAACGCGACTGGAACGAGGAGCTTGATGAATACTTATGGGCGTACCGTACCATAGTTCGAACAGCCATAGGGAACACACTATTCTCCCTGGTGTACGGGAGTGAGGCAATTCTCCCATTGGAGACTCAAATACCCTCGCTCCGTGTTGCTCTCACTTATCAATTGATGACGGACGATAACTACCGTCGTAGGCTACAAGAGTTGGAGGCCTTAGATGAAAAGCGCCTCCTGGCTCAGCAACGAATCGAGCTATACCAAGCACGCATCTCCGGAGCCTTCAACAAGAAGGTTAAAGTTAGAACATTCCAAGTGGGCGATCTTGTTCTGGCAGTCCGGAGGCCGATGGTCATGACTCACAAGACGCCGGCAAGTTCCAGCCAAAATGGGAAGGTCCATTTATCATTGAGGCTGTATTCTCCAATGGGGCTTACCGCCTCGCAAAACAAAATGGAGACTTACTCATGTTGCACGTCAACGACAAGTTCCTGAAGAAATATTATGTCTAAACAACATTCCATATCATTGAGTTATGTACCCGCTGGTGCCGCTGAACTCAAATCCATAATATTCCAGATCATTGAGTTATGTACCCGCTGGTGCCGCTGAACTCACATCTACAACATTCCAGATTATTGAGTTATGTACCCGCTGGTGCCGCTGAACTCACATCCACAACATTCCAGATCATTGAGTTATGTACCCGCTGGTACCGCTAAACTCACATCTACAACTTTCCAGATTATTGAGGTATGTACCCGTTGGTGCCGCTGAACTCATATTTCCAAATTCCAGATTATCGAGTTATGTACCCGCTGGTACCGCTGAACCCACAATCTTCCAGATTATCGAGTTATGTGCCCGCAGGTGCCTCTGAACTCACATTTCGGTCACTCTTTCAGATAGTAAGTCATGTATGACCATACCTCTGAACTTTCTTCCTGAAAGAGATCCTCCCTCATGATCCACTACCCGCACTCCCAGTGCACAAAAGGGTAACAGATCCACAAATTTCCAAAACGGCCATGTCCTCATTACCTCTGAGTCGTTTCACTTCCGTCAAAAACAAATCACCTCTTTACATAGAACTTCCATGTCCTCATTACCTCTGAGTCGTTCTATGTGCCCTCCTTCATTAAGCCCACTCCTGCCATGTCCTCATTACCTCTGAGTGGGAAGGCTCCGTCGAAGAAACCTTCATGCTTACCATGTCCTCATTACCTCTGAGTAAGTATGATGATTCCCTTTCGACTTCTTATCCGTACCCACAACCGGAGTACGCTAAGGATAATAAGTCCACAAATATCCTCCGTTGAGTCTACTCCTGCCATGTCCTCATTACCTCTGAATAGGAAGACTCCACGATAAAACCTTCGTACTTGCCATGTCCTCATTACCTCTGAGTAAGTATGTTAGTTCTCTCTTGTCTTATTATCCGTACCCTGAACTAGGGTACGCCAAGGGTAATAGGCCCACAAATGTCCTCTGTTGACCACAAATATTCTCCATTAAGTCCACTCATGCCATGTCCTCATTACCTCTGAGTAGGAAGACTCCGCGGTAAAACCCTCATACTTACCATGTCCTCATTACCTCTGAGTAAGTATGTTGGTTTTCTATCTCATCTTATTATCTGTTTCCTGAATCAGGGTACGCTAAGGATAATAGGCCCACAAATGTCCACCGTGGACCACAAATGCTATAGTAAGTTTCCTAGTACATCCACATCTTTCCTCATCATCACATGCTTTTGGAGCCCAGCTGTTCCATAGCATTCTTTCACCCAATACATAGATCTTTCAAGTTGATAGCACCTCTGAGTTGTTCTGTATATCCTTATTAGGCCCACTCCTACCACGTCCTCGTTACCTCTGAGTAGGAAGGCTCCACTTTAGACCCATATTTACCACGTCCTCATTACCTCTGAGTAAATATGTTGGTTTTCTCTCCAATCATATGCTTCTGGAGCCCAGTTGCCCCGTGGCATTCATTATCCATTACATAGAACATCCACGTCCATATTACCTCTGAGTTGTTTTATGTATCCTCGTTTGGGTCCACTCCCACCATGTCCTTATTACCATTAACCCCATATTTACCATGTTCTCACCACCTCTGAGTAAATATGATGGTTCCCTCTCTCAACTTATTATCCGTACCTAAAACCAAAGTATGCCAAGGATGATAAGTCCACATAAAATCCCCAGCAGAAATACCCAAACCTATCACGTCCATGCTACCTCTGATAGGATTGCCACACCAAAACAACTCTACTTTCCATGCTTCTTATTCAAAGTGTTCCAAATTTTCAATTTAAAAACTTTGAAGGGGGTCTTGTAGAAGCATGGAAAATATTACTTTTAGTCCCACATCGGAAAGGAGAAAAAGAAAGGGCTCACTCCATTCTATAAATAGAGCCCCCTTGCCTCCTTTGAAAAGGGCACCAACTTCTCTTCCCTCCTTCCAACTTGGACTCTTTCTACTACGCACCTTCGGGTGCTAAGTCGAAGAAGTCTAGGGCAGCGCGGGCTCGTCGAGCTCAGTCAGCTGTCCCAACCTCTGACCATCAGAGCGCCCCGCTAACTGTTAAAGCGGGCCTCTGATGGAAAGTTGTAAACATGATACCTATGCACTCGTGTGTTCGGGATACCCGGGCCCACAAAACGAGTACAAAGGTTGACCGAGATGTCCTTGACTTGCGAGATGGGATCCTTCATAAGCGCAAGGAAAGAAAGGGATTCTCTATGCCGCTCAAAATCCAGAAAGCTTCATGCGGCCCAAAAGCAGCAGGGGGGCCTTAGGCGGCCCAAAATCAACATGGAAGCCCATACGGCTCAGCCAGAAGGAGCCTCATGCGGCTCAGAAACTCATGCGGACCGAAAGTCTTCTGGAGCCTCATGCGGCTCGGATAAGATCTATGCGGTTACGACTCCGGTCATGACGACTCTTCATGCGGCTCGAGTATGAAGACTCTCATGCGGCTCGAGTATGGGGACGCTCATGCGGCTCGGTCGTGACGACTCTTCATACGGCTTGGTCATGTCGACGCTCATGCGGCTCGAGTATGAAGACTCTCATGCGGCTCGGTCATGACGACTCTCATGCGGTTCGGGTATGGAGACTCTCATACGGTTCGGGCACGACGACTCTCGTACGGTTTGAGTGTGATGACTTTCATGCGGCTTATGAGTACAACAGTTGGGACACGTGGCTGGACACGTGTCAAAAGTCGATCATATCTCAATAATTCAGATCTACTACAATCAAAGTAATCTCTAGATTGGGTAGAATCCTAATAATCATAACAAACAGTGGGGACTCATGGCAGAGAATGATTCAGATTTATTCATTCAGATTTGTAAATGTCAACAGATCATCATGATACAGATTTGTTGCAATCAGCATTAATTACTCATTGGATTCGGTGCAATCTACATTAATGACCCAGATTCAACACATTCAGGATTAATGGCCCAGATTGATTAATCAAGAGGCCGCCGACTTTTGAGAGGAGGCAATCATTGCAAACCCTAATGATGCCCCCCACTCTTATAAATAGCAAGGTGACATTCCCTTGC
Source organism: Iris pallida (assembly GCA_029216955.1). Lineage (NCBI taxonomy): Eukaryota > Viridiplantae > Streptophyta > Magnoliopsida > Asparagales > Iridaceae > Iris > Iris pallida. The sequence goes on from JANAVB010042194.1 coordinate 66,955, forward strand.
AAAAAGGACCCCCGGCCCCATATCCAGAGAATCAGAAAAAGAAAAGAAAAGAGGACAGGAAGACATATAGAGAAGAAGAGACTCTTACTTTTCTAAAAAAGAAGATACAGAGATCCAGAGAGCCAGAGAGAGAATATACAGAGCCTGAAAGGAGAGCATTTCTTCAGCAACGCCAAGCAGTTCTTCTACAGAGCCAAGGCTGCACCCGATCATCCAAGGAGTAAGACAGAGCTGCCGTCGCTTTCCCGAGCCTCTACCGTCACCCCCCAGAATCCAAAATAAACAATTGTACTTAGATTGTTGTACCTAGGTTTTCGTCCCTAGGCTTTCTTTGTACAAGCGAGTTTGTATTGTGAAGTAAAAGTTCAGTCCTCCGATAATTGTTATGTTCTTTTATATTTCATGGCAAACAGAGGCCAGCTGCTACCTGCTGGCCTGTCGAGTGCTCGTCGTGGCCTCTCGAGCTTGTCTCGCCAACGACGTTCTCATCTGTCTCGTACCCACAGCGATCTATCTGGAGCTAGTCGCCGCCCCCTGGTCTTTTTGGAGCTCGCTGCAAGAGCTTTTGGAGTTCTTGATTTCTTGGGAGCCATGGCGGGAAAAGTTAGGGTTTAAAAGAAGAAGACTCTGATAAAAAGCTTCCGTGAGAAGAAAAAGAAAGCTAGAAAGCTTTTCTCTCTCCTAACAGACCCTACTTATAGGGTATGGCCACATCACCAGAAGACAAAATGCTTCGTGATCGAGGTAACTCTTCGGACGTCGTAGGAATGAAAAGTTAAGGTTATGATGACTGTTACCTAGAAACGAGGAGTTATGATCAAACTTTCAATGAAGCGGCGGCTCAAGGCATTTAATGCCGAAGTCTAAGCGTGACGACAGCCTGTCATTCGACATGATGGGCATTCGCTTGCAAAGGACACGTGTCATGTTTCTGTTCAAAGTATTATGAGCTTGCTTCTGTTCAAAGTATTATGAGCTTGACTCATGTTCGAAACACTTTAAAGGCGGTCTTGTAGAAGCATAAAAAAGTGCAGAGCCATCAAAAGTGCAGATAGTGTTCTCGCTACACAAAGCTTCGCAAAAGCGCAGGTACCCAAATGCACAGAAAGAAGATCAGAACCCACAGTTCATAAAAAGTTCTTTATTAAGTTATGCCTACAAGGATCTATTACAGATTCATCATGATTACAAAAAATAAGCTTCTTTATTTAAATCATGCCTACAAGGATCTATTACAGATTCATTATAAAAAGACTAAAGCACCTAGAAAGCTACAAGAGGGTTAATCTTCACTACAAGGGATTAATCTTCACAGGTGCTCTACAAGGGGGTAAATCTTCACAGACGCGCAGCTCGTCAGGGCGAATCACTTCCTCGTCGAGCAAGCCCCTTCCTAGCCAGACATAGAGGAACTCTAATATGGCTAATGACGCAGTTATAGCCCGAACCTCGAAGACGTCCAAGATGTTGTTCAGGTTCAAACTCCTCATGTTGAACATTCAAGTGCATCTCGAAACCCAGTAGCCATTTTCTATAAAGATGTAGCTTCTTTGAACGAAGGGATCCACAACCAACAGTCGACTTGTGCAAGGCTAACGGCCATTTAAAGCTAAGTCAGGATCGAGCATGACAGTGGGAATGTTAAGAGAAGACACAACCCTTCAGAAAAGCTTTCCTTTATATAGGGTGAGTGTGGTCCAAACCACATTCCACGTAGCCGTCGGTCAAAGGCCCCCTAATTAATGGATGAACCTCAAACTCAGCATAATGAACCTCATTTAACAGGTTCATTTTGACTGAATCCTAGGCCACTAACTTCTTGGAATTTTCCTAAATGACGACGGTAATTAAAGAAGAGGACGACCGACTCGTCCACCAAAAGAGCAGTCATTAATTGCTCTTAAAAGACTTCAACAGAACTGGCTCCTTCATCCCCGAAGTGCAGACAACTGACTGCACCCTCTCCTCGACTAAGGATCTTGGCTAGCTCGTTCCTTCCACAGTGCCCTGGCGATAACCCAAAGTGCAGTAACTCGTTCATCTTCAAAACCAAGTCTGCTACTCGCCCTAATGCATAGTAACTTTGTCGCCTCAAGCATAACTCCACTGCTCGCTCTCAAACACAGTGACTCTGTCACCCAAAGCATAAGTCTACTCGTCACCCTAAAGCACAGTGGCTTCGTCGCCTGAAGCACAAGTCTACTCGTCGCCCTAAAGTACAGTGATTCTGTCACTCGAAGCATAGTCGCCTCATCGATCTAAAAGTGCAGTGACTCCGGCCCTGAAGAACAGTCTACTCGTAGCCCAGAAGCACAATGACATAGAAGCTTCGCCAGAAGTGCAGGTGACATGGTTCCACGGTGATCTTTTTAGATAGTACCCAAATTGGTTTGTTTGAACCACTGCTCTTAAGATATAACAGAGGTCGATTATGTTGATAAGAGCCCTATCATATCGGTTTGTTTAAACCACAGATAAGGATGGACTTTGTTCTCATAAACGAGGGTCATATCCAATTGGTTTGTTTAAACCAATATTCCTCTAAGATAAGACAAAATCCAACCTCGTAGATAGGAGCAGAATCTGCTTCGGTTCATCCGATCAACAATAAACACATGCTACGTGTCGTTTATTAAGTTGTTGATAACTCTCCTAAAGATCTTTATAAAAGAGAATCCCAGCGTCTGCCACATGTCAGCTTAGCAGTAACCCCCATCGTACAACCTCGAGATTCTCTCATATTTCTACGTGCAGCATTCCTGCACATCGCATATGTGCTCAACTATAAACAGAAGGAGTTTTCCTTTTAAAAAGGCTTTGAAATCTTCAACTTCGGTACCCTCTTGATTGGCAACCCTAGAGTTTCAATCACCACTACCAGAAAGCTAAAGAAAGTTCAACTCATCGTCAGATCGTCAATGGAGTAAAGGAACCGCTGCAGTGCTCAATCTCTACCGTCATACTTCCCAGAAATTTTGTACTTAGATCTTCTGTTTAGGTATCGATTGTACTCTTTTTATGTTTAATATACAAATAGTTCGTACAACCATTTGTCATGGCAAACATATACTGGTCTCCCTCTTGTGAGGACTAATCCAGTCGAGAGACTCTAGCCCCCTTGAAATCCACTAAAAAATTACAAGTTTTCATATGAAGTCCTTCCAACTTCTACAAACGCGAGCTTTGATCCGAAACACTCAACCAACTTCAATTGTGAACTGTCTTACTTCTATCAAGCCTCTTGATTACAATCACTCTGAATTTCTAGATCGTACCGTACTGGCAAATTGACTAGAGGATTATAACTGGCTTGGGATTTAAAAATAAAAAGCTTAGAAGGCTGTGGAAGATCGTAGTAACCATAGAGAGAAGAGATATTACTGTGTGAAATGGTAGCAATTCTTCTCTATTTATAGGATTTCCAAAGGAAGAATTCAGACAGAATTTGGACATAATTCTATCAGAGAATCTTGACATATAGTCGCTGCATTCGTAACTGTGGGAAGACGAGTTTAAAATCAAGCATTCCACTAATCGAATTCGATCCAAATTTGGGGCAAATTTGGTCTGAGTTCTATTGGTCCAGAATGAATTTGGTTTTGGATTTACAAATTAGGTTTTTGGCTTTTGAATCTTTTCAAGCAGTTAGGAATTGGATTTTTTGTTTTGGGCTTATTTTGAAAATAAAATGGTCATTTTTGAAAACGTTTTTTAGGTAGCCTATTTGCCACTACGACTCGATTTACATTGTACTCCTAGACTTAATAAATTATGAAATATATTGATAATTGATAATTGAAAATACAAACACAATGATAAACATGGCTCCAAGTCTTGAATGGTAGTAGTTCATAATCTGTAGCAGTTCGTCCAAGTAGCCCTTATATCAAGATAGGGTTAGATCAATTATTAAAATTCGATTCGACCATGACCAATGGACCAACTATCTCCCCCATTTTAATAATTGATAAACCTTGACCGATATAATATCTTGATCTTGATTTGACAAAAATATCAAAATGTTTGTTCGTTTGTTTGGTACTGTCTCCTCTTGGTAGAATTTATCCTGAAAAAGACGTTAGATTCTTTCTCTCCCATTGTCACTTAGCAGAATAATTACAAAGAGATAATCTCCCCTACAATTTATGCATAAGAAACAAATATTGAAGAAAAAGAGATAATAATATCATAAAGATCACAGGCAGTTTATGATATGAAGCAGTAGCTAAGAGATTATGCTAAGCATAAGTGCATACCAAAAGAGATAATAAATATGGAAATGAAAATGCATAATAATAAAATGAGTTTGAAATAATCAAGTCAACATCTCAAATAGTCATAGAAGTGCATAAAAGAAAATACTATCTTGGAATGTAGGAATATTTTCAAGCGTACATAGACATAAAAAGTCTATTAAGATAACATCTAGACAAATACAGTAACATCTAGATCAAGTCCTCATCATTGTCAGTATGATCAGCATCAGCACTATGTCTAGAAGGACCAGCCCCAGAAGTGTCTGCTTCATGAGATGGATATGAAGTTGCACCAGAACTACGGTACCAATCATATGCGTTACCAGGCTCGAAGAAATGATGAACCACCTCATCCTTATAGCAGTAGACAGAAACAGTAGCATCTCGTGGAAGAGAACTGGCATGCTGACCGGTCTGAGCAAAATACAGATCCTTAAAAGAATTTGCAAGTGCCTAAAATCGACTGGCATCGCGAAACTCTTGTTCCCTCAACGACTCGATCACAAAATCTATAACACCCCAGTCCCAAAATACTTAGGACCAAGTACGTAGACATGCCAGCTGTATACGTACGAAGTATACTCCAATATATGGAACCATCATATGTATACATAAACTGTAGAATGCAGTAACCACAATACTAATCTCATCCATAAATAAAGAAGGAATTTATAATCAACTTATAAATTGTTATTTACAAATCGTTGGGCGGAGACAAATCTACTACCAACTAAAAAAAGGGAAATACATAGCAACGAAGGAAGAGTCTATCAAAGCAAAAGACGATCTAAGAGCTATCATCTCGAGGAAGAGAAAAGTATGACCTTTGGCTAGAGCACCTACGAAACAACACAAAAGCACACACCTAGAGAGATCACCAATCCTCAAGGACGTAACA
>JANAVB010042195.1:0-69118 GCA_029216955.1 Iris pallida
GCAACTTTCTTTTCCTTCTTCCCAGCAGCAGATGCTATTATTTCCATCTGGAGTTGTACTCTGAAGACTTGGCAGCAAAAGTATCCAAGAAAACCTGGAAATCAGCTTTTGTAGCTGCAGCCTCTCGAGACATCCTCTCAAACTCAGCATGTACCAAGGATTCCACCTCTCCCGATTGAGATCTTTATAGATCTTAACTGGTTCTTCCAACTCATCCAGTACGTGTTCAAGGTAACCAGCTTGCGCTTCATCACCTTGACTTCGGATGGCAGCAATCAGATAAGAGGTTGGACCTCTAACAGTGATGAACCCACCATCTTCCTTCTCCATTATCCTTTCTATTAAGGGTCCCAATGAATTGAAGAAAAGGTTGGTGAAGGAGCAAATAATAAATCTGTTAGTTAGCTATGGCACCAGGTGTAGCACTACTCCCATGGACGTCGAAGCAGCAGGTACCTGCACAGGCGGAAGCTCAGTAGCAAGAACTGTAGTCTCTTTAGATAATGGAGCCATGCTAGAACCGGTTGCTCCTCCTAGATGTTCCTCGCGAAATCAGATAAACCCTATCAGCTTGCTGTCATTAGCAATTATCGAAAAGGATTAAAAGTAAGGGTAATCTTACCATTGTCGGGACCAGTGACAAGTTTGTCATCTGCTGACAGGGTTGTAGCTTTGTGGAAGTAGCTTCAGACATTACTGCCTGGCTACTACCTGCTTCAGAGCCGCCTGACAAGTGACGACTACTGCTGGCTAACTTCTTTATTGGCACTATATCAGTGCATGTTGGAGGAATCGGAGAAAGTTGAATTTTTGCATGGATAAAAAATTAAGATGTCAGCCAGTTAATCCACAAAAGAAGGGTATTAATATCAGTCAATACCAATACCTCCTTGATGGGATAGTAACTCCCTCCGGTGCTACTTCTTGAACCGCATTCTTCTCTGGGGATGCGTGTACATCAACATTCTCTTCTGGATTCAGAGTGTCATCAACAGCATCTGCTGATATCTCTCATCACTCACACTCTCTTCATGTGCTCCTTCACTATCAGTTGTGGCAACTGGATCTGCATCATTGTGGAAGCCAAAGTCACAATCGTCCAGTGCCTCAATCATTAACTTATCTTCTTCGGCACGTAGTGATCGAGGAGAAGCTGGATTATGGGCGGTTTCTATTTCTGGCTCATTTGGCTTCGCAGCCTCATCTGTGTCTCTGCAATATCCTTCTCGGTCTTTGCAGCTTCGTCCCTTCTCTCTGGACTGAAAGCTTCCTGCCTGGGTTCAATGGCAGGTGTAGGGGATGACATCATGAATTCGGCAACAGCACTAGTCACGACTGCTGATAGGATAAGTCTTGGAGGAGTGGCCACTTTCCTCCTGAAAACTATCTTCTTTCTAGGTAAAGGTCTCTCTGGACTCTCTACATCTACAACATCTACTTGCCTTTGAAGAGATGTCGGAGTTGTCGTCTCTTCTCTTTGAGTCGACTCAGCATGCTGCCGAGATTGCGATCGGGTGGTGACCCTGTCTGAAGATTCTAAGACAATCTTCCTCTTAGCAACTGGAGAAGAAGGTTCCTCCGCTATCCTTTTCTTCTTCTTCTTGATTGGAGATTTGACGACCTTCGAAGAGACGCGCAGTGGCTCATTAACTTCTTCAGGAAAGTTGGCTTCCCTTGAAGCTTCCAACGGTGCATCAACTGGCTCATCTTCTTCATCATTTCCAGGAGCCACTACAACAGATGCTCCCTTCTTTAATCGGGCCGCAGTCGTAAAACTGTTACCAGACTAAAGTTCTCCACAAAATATTCGCCGATGTGTAGAAGAGCGAATATGTATATAGCATACGAGGACCGTGATCGCTCTTTAGCGATATCGAAACATCGTCCTCGTGTCCCGCACATTATAGTAAGCCCAAGCCCGAGCTCCATCGATCAGATGACCTTTTCCTTGTAGGCACGTTATGGCATTGCCTACGTGGAATTGGTCATAGCCGAATTGGCGTACAAATTGGCTCGGGAGATAAGGCTCCAGATAGCACTCATCTTCAAATCGGTACACTAAGTGAGATGGCCGGATCGTCTTCAACCAGTTGAAAATTGTGTGGCCCAGAGGATGTGCTCTCCCAGAATCGACAAGGTTGGTGGACATATGCTCATAGCCAGCTGGAGGGGAACACAATAGAAGTTCCATCCCTTTCCAAGATTCAGAGCGTGTCTACAATCTCTTAAAGTGGTGTATATCCACTTGCTTTTGGAGAATCTCCTCAAGAAGCTGTCGCTCACCGCTCCCATATCGGGGTTCATCAGTGAAGGATAGTACAGAAGTAGCCATCCGAACAGATAAGTGTATGGTAGCTCCAGCCGGGGAAAGCTTCCTTTCTCACCCTTTCCTCGAAGCATTTGATCAACAAAAGGCGAAGGCCAGCATTTACTCAGCAAGTCATCGCCGATAATAGATCCATCCGGTAGCCGAAGACTAAGCGGATGACAGCAAATAGCACGCCTCATGAAAGCGATCGACGGCGCTGGCTCCAGGAACGACGTATCTTCGGAGCCAATAAGTGAGGAAACCTGCCAACTGGGCCTCCTTCGACATGGGCCTATAGCCCATCCTCATAAAACTCTCAATAATGTCATCTTTCTTGAGAGGGGGATATTGAAGATCATCTTCATCTTGATATCCAGATCCTTGTTCTCCTCCATCAACCCTATCACTTCGCTGTGGCTAAGTGGTCTGAAGAAGGAGGGTTGGCAGTTATCATGCTCCTTTGTCTTTTTCTCAATGATATGGTTGAGAAAGGACGGCAACTATTTAGTTGAGTAACAGGTGCCGGATGTTCCGCTCTTGTAGTACAAGGAACAGATTTTATAGTGGCATAGCAGCTCTTCAAAGACGGCCACCATGTCGGCATTCTCTTGACGCAATTTGTCCAACTCATCATTGGTTGGGACAAATTCTTCATAGGGGATATCCCCCATCGGCAAGCTGGAGATGTACTTCATCTCGTGTAAAGCCAATCCGATCTCTCCACAGGGTGTCATAAAAGTCCCTGTATAATTGTATCTCTCTGCCAATGCAAGGAAGAGATGCAGATTAGGGGAAACCATAAACGGTGGCATACACCGCTTGGTACAGCTCAATCTCCTTGAGCTTGTCTTCAAATTGAGCCGATATCCAATTGGCTATGCAGCTCCACCTCTTGTTATCGGGATTCACGAGACCAGTCAATCGAATATCTTGGTCTGGATATCTTCCCTCAACCTTCGCAAACTCATTTGCGAATATCGGTGTTCTGACCGGTAGCAACAGGGAAGAGTTTTATGGTAGAATACACCCAGGTTTCAGTCCTCTGAGTAGGGAGCTGTGACGCTCCGAGGAACTATAGAATATGTCTTTACTGTTTGGCCCCTTCTGCACACAAATGTTCCCCGTTCGAGCTTGCTGGAGTGGAGTTATATCCCATTCCATCCTCCTAGGATAGCTCGCAAAAGCATAGCAAGACAGGGGAAGGCATCTGGAAATCTCCGGTAAAAGTATCATCTTCTCGCCTCTTTGAAAAAGTCTTTGCTCTATACGGGGTCTAGGCTTGGAGTTCTTGTCGAAAGCCTCACCAAACAGAAATAACGGCTTCTTATGAGTAACCATATCCGCAGTTTGGAGTGGCTGTCCGTTCATTAAACACAGCAGAGTTTTATTATCTTGGGCCATCAGGATGGCTTACCGAGATAACGGCAAGGCATATTGAGGATATGTCACATGGGAAAGATCCTCTTTGAACTCAGGTTTCGCTAAAGATCCTGCAAACCTCATATTCTGGGTCTTCCCTGAGGTTAACTGCATCAAATAAAGAGATAAAGATCAATATGCAAAATTACAAATTCTCTTTGAAAAGAGTTCATCAAATTGTGCTATGTGCAAAGCATCAGATTGCGCCAATGCAATCCACATGCGCAAAGTATTCAATTGCGCCAACACATCCACTTGCACAAGACATCAGGTTGCGCTAACCCACATGCGCCAGGCATAGGTTGCGCTAACCAGCTTGCGCAGGAGATCAGTTTGCACTGGCTCAATTGACTTGTGCAAATCGATGGACTGTGCCGAACATCCGCCAGCGCTTTCCAACCGATTGCGCAAGAATATAGTTTTTATAAAAATGAAAAACTATTATGGGTGCAACTAAAACCCTAAACAGGGCGGCGCAATACCATCAATCTCTAAAAAGAGAGAGGTATGAAGTTTCGAAAATGTCAAGAACCCTAAAAAGGGTTTCGATCGAGTTTGTCATTTACCTTGCAGTGCTGGGTGGCCAACTTATGACGAGAGATTCGGGGCACAACCCGAGTCGAAGACTCAGCCGGAGCCTTGCCTTTCTCTGTTGCAGTTCGCTTGGGTGCCATTGCAATCGACGGCATGATGAAGAAGAAGGAAGTCGGAATAGGAGGGAAGTTTTTATCTCTTTAGAAAATCGAAGACAAGTAAAGGTTGACAGAATGAGAATGGAAACTATTTATAGTTTTCAGAAGTACAATAGTCACCTCAGATTGTGCCACAAAAGTCGGAGCTGATTCCTCCAAACGTGCAGTCAGAGCGCCATTTGCGCAACTAGATTTTAAATTCGAAATTCAAAGTATTTCAAACTTTGAATATTTTCAAATTTTGAAAACTTTGAAGAGGGTCTTGTAGGTCCTAAAAATCAAGTTGCATCCATCAAAAAAGCAATGAAAATCAAATGGAGTATCCTTCAAATAAACTGCGTAGGAGACAGATTATGCAACAAATCAACTGTGCGAGGCCGAACCGCGCTAACATCCAAGTACGCAATGCTGATGTGGCAACGTCATCATTACCTGACACAAAATCAGATCTTCTGACAACTGACAGCCCAAAAGCGAGGAGTCTGTTCATTTTTCGAGCCCCGTCGCATTTGAGGATAGCTGTACAGTCAACGCAATCCTCTTCGGCGCAGTTCGATCCCAGCGCAGTCTGAAACTAGCGCAGTTCAAGCAGCGCAATCCATCAAGATAACTGACAATTTACATGTGGCCTACATGCCATCAATTGCTCACCACGTGGCAACCGTCTGTACACGACCATACGTATTTCAATCAAACAATGCCACGCGTCTAATACAGTGGAGCCACGATCGAGTAACTGCCAGTGTAGTTCGCTGCTTGCACAGTCCAATGCCTGCGCAATCCAGTCTGCACAATCCAAAAATAACTACTAATTAGTTATTTTCCAGAACTCTATAAATAGAGTTTTAAGTCCTTCATTATCAAGATCAGATCATTCAAGATCATCAGAGAAATCAGGAGTTCTTGACCAAGTGCTGCTGCATTCTTAAGAGGCTATCGTCTTCATAGTTCACATCGTCCAAAGGATAAAGCGATCGTCTTCAGATCGGATTCCTATAGTTGTACTTTTCCAGAATTCAATTGTAATCTTCTTACAAAGTTTGTGAAATAAAAAAACTTTTATTTTTTGCAAACACAATTGAATCGGATATAGCAGATATCAAGACAATGAAAACTATCAGAGAATGTACTCGATTGCGGTCCTGAGCAGTCACTAGGAATCGAGGCTCATTGGATAGTCACAGACCTAAATATGAGATATACAAGAGTTAATTAGGGTTTAATAGTGTTTGGCATGATTTCCAGTATATGATATGCAAATCTAGATCAAGCTCAGTAAACTAAGTCAAACTAGGTCAAAGGAAGTCAAACCAAGTCAAACTAGGTCAAAGATTGACTTACAGTTGACTTTTGGTCAACTGGTCAACTCTAGTCAACTCCTAGTCCAATCTAGTCAACTTAGACTATTGGTTGACTCACAGTTGACTTTTGGTCAACTGGTCAGCTCTGGTCAACTCCTATTCCAATCTAGGTCAACTTAGACTATTGGTTGACTCATAATTGACTTTTGGTCAATTGGTCAACTCTGGTCAAGTTCTAGTCAATTCTAGGCTACAGGTTGACTTTTGGTTGACTTCGAGTCAAAGCAGTCAACCATGGTTAAACAGGGTCAACTCTAGTCAAATTATTCTATTTCTAACCTTTACCTACCAAGTTACCCTATATTATGGTCAGATTGGTATTCCGATAACAATATCTTGGTTTAGGCACCAATACCTTAGCCTAGGCAATCCCTTACCTTAAAACCCAACGATATCCTAGCTTGGTAAATCCAATACCTTAGCCTCTAACCTTAGTCTCTAGGTAAACATAACCTTGGCAGTATCCCAATACCTTGACATTACCTAGGTAAATCCTCTTTACCTAGGTAATACCCAAATACCTCGCGGTAAACTCATTACCTCAAGGTAAACCCAAATACCTTAGCCTATAACCATATCTTAACCCTCAAGATACCACTTGGTATCTCAAGCCAAAAATCTTGGATATCTAATATCCAATATCTTAGATATCTAGATATCCATACATCAATCTATCTAATATAGCTAATACTAATATATATACATATACGCTATCTTATATTAGATATCTAACTATCAAATATCTAACTTAAACTAACTATACTCAATCTCTAACCTCACTCTCTAACACACAATACACTCACACACACTACAAATAAACTCACACCACACATATAAGCTATGCAAGGGGGCAAATGGGGTGCCACCATTGCTTGCACTGCTGCTGCCACTGCCACTGCTAAGGCAGCTACTGGTGCAACTGCTTGCTGCTGCTCCTGCAGCTGCTTGCTACTGCTGCTGCGGCTCCTACTACTTCTTCTTCGTCTTCTTCTTCTTCTTCTCCTCTATATATATATACACACTTATATATATATACACACACTCACAAACATATACACACTCACACAATATATTGCACTTCTCCCTTCCCTTTCACTCTCTTAATCAAACCACTCACACACTCAAATACTACCACCAATACAATACTCCAACACTACCCCCACCACAAACACTCAACATTCTTCCCTCACCACTATCACACACACACACACCACACACACACACACACACACACTAACACAAGTATATATATATATATATATATATATAATATATATAAACTAAAAGGCATTTTATTGAAATAAAAAGCTCTAAAAGAGCATTGCAGACGGGTACAGAGCCGAAAAAAAAAACACGGGCCCTGTTGAACAAGGTGGTACATAAGAAAAGTAGGAAATCTAAATATCAAAATTTCAAAACTAAAATTTCGAGATTACGAGATTCCAGCACTACCGACTGGAACGGAAACCCAGGGGTGAACGGGTTCTCAACCCGAAATGGGGATGGCTCGGATTTTCGAAGATCAAAAATTCAAAAAAATTTGAAAATTCAAACAACGAAAAATGAGATGGGGGGTTAGGACGGGTACGCATCCCGAAGCGTGGGGGAGCTCGCAGCCAAATGCTGGCGCGCTGCACGAAGAGGGGCGCTCTGCCCGAGGGGGAGGGGCACACGGTTCGAGGAGCCTCGGGCCCCCCTACGCGCAGGCCGAGAGAGGGGCGGGGGCTCCGACGAGGGAGGCCGGCCCGTTGAGGAGTTTGGGGGGCAATGCTTGAAAGGCCTGGAGAGGGGGCGACAGAGCTGGCCGACCGAAGCACGGCTACCTTCCGGGAGGGTAAGGGCCCTCCTGCCGGAGCCGAGAGAGCGCCTGAGGCCACCGCAACATGGAAAGGAAAGGGATGAGGCGTCGAGGGTGAGCGGACGCCGGCGACAGCCTGTGGGGAGACAGAGCTGAGAGAGGGGGCAGCGCTCGAACGGACAGGAGAGGGGGAAGTGCTCGAACGGCAGGAGCTGAGAGAGGGGTTGAGGGAGGGAGGGAGCGAGGGGGGAGGGGAGAGGCGGCGATGCGTACGCCAGGGGCCAGGGGGAGGGAGCGGGGGCTCGACCTCCGAGGAGAGCCGAGCAGCGGCTAGGGAGGCCCTCCGGCAAGAGGCGAAGGGAGCACTGGAGGCCGGCAGAGGGGGAGAGTGGCTCGAGGAGGGGAAGACGGGGGCGGTGTCTCCGTCGGACGCCCGCCCGACGTCGATGCCGGGCACGAGGGCCGCCGTGTGACCACCAGAGCCCACGAGGGGGGTTCCGACGCCAGGGAAAGGACAGGAACGCCAAGAGGGGCGGAGGCTGGGAAGAGAGTGGGGGGAAGTCCACTCCATGGCCATCGGGAGCTGATGGGGACGGTCAGCCTACCGTCGCCGGGGGAAGTCAAAGGGGGGGCCAGTCGAGGGCCGTCGGAGGACTCAGCCGGAGGGCTGAGGGAGGACGTGGCCGAGTTCGGCCACCGCAGGGAGCGGGTGGCCTCAACCGAGGGGGAGGACTTCACCGTGAGGGGTGCGGCGAGGGGCGGCACACCGGAGCGGGGGGAGGCAGGCCTGGTGAAAGGCCCATCCCCGACGGAGGAAAATGGCCGGGGGGACCCGGAGGGAAGGACTGGGCCTCCTAAGTCGAGCCCGACGTCGCCGAGGACGCCGACGGTGGCGACGTGGCCGAGGAAGGTCATCCTGGCTGAGCCCGGCAATCCACGGGGGAGGGTGGTCGTCCAGGCTGAGCCCGACCATCCCAGGGAGGAGGGAGAGCCTCCGAAGGGGACGAAAACGCCGATGGGAGCTGCCGGGCCGAGCAGCCCGATCGGCCAGCCCAGCAACCAGACCCCAAGCGGGGAGGGGGCGGAGAGGCGAGGAGCGGGGCTCTCGCCTGCTTCCTTCATATATATTATATATATATATATATATATATATATATATATATATATATATATATATATATACACACACACACATACACTAATACTAATATTTATATATCCAAAACATCCCGAAACCTATCCGAATACCCAAATCCTCGCAATTCTACCCTCTAGGTTTTAGACACTACCCACACAAGCAATCTAACTTGCGCACGTGAGCGAAATGAGAAACAAGGCCCGAATGGCCACGAGTTCTAAATATTGATTAGAACCTATTCTTAGTGCTAACTTGCCGATTCTAGTGTCGATGCAAAAAGTCACCCGTGTTTGGAACCCGAAAACCCCGAAAAAGTCTATTTTCATTTTCTCGCAAAACGACCCCTCGTATCCAAATATAGACACGTAGCTAGCCCCATCTCACCCAAACTAACCTAATTAGGTCTAATTAGGCTAGGGGCAACACCCAAACATGTCAGTTTAGGGTTTTACCAAAATTGGTACTAAACCTAGGCCAAAAGTCCCAAATTGAGTCCAATGGATTCCAAACCTCTTATAATGGGTTATCCTAAACCTCGAGCATCCTCTAATATGCAATTGACACTAATTAGAAGTAATTACAAAGGTTAGAGTGAGCGTTTACCTCTTAGGAGTTGTAATCCCAAGGAAAAGTCCTAAAATCACTTCTTTTTAGGTCAAAGCCCAAAATCTATGCTTCCACCACCACCAAGCTAGATCTACCTAGATCAAAAATACAAATGAGAGATAAACAAGGGTTAGCAACAAGATTAGAGAGAGATCTAGAGAATTGGAAGAAATTTGACTTATTTGAAGCTTGAAATCAAAGAGGGAAAAAAGAGGGTTTTGTGAAATGAGAGAAAAAAGGGGAGAGAGTATGTTCTTGCAAATGATAGCATGGAGGGGTGTCTGCTGCTGGCCGACCACATTTTGGAGGGTTTGGGGCATTTGGAAATTTACCAAATGCCCTCCAAGTCAAAGAAAAGAGTGGTTTTGAGTTGGGGTCAAAATGGTAAATTGGAAATTCTAAATTCCAAGATCTAAATCTAATTCTAAACTCTAATCCCACTAAAATCAATAGGATTAGTCAAAAATAAATATCTAGATTTGGTCATGACAAGTTGATCGGGTCTAATTGGGTCCAAAACTGATCCGGATTACTAACACAAGTCAAAATGAGACAAAACTCAAACTCGATCAAATAAAATCCAAAAATACAATATTAATAAATAAATATTCACAAAAATATTGGCATATGAAAAATGAAAAAATTACCCTCAATTTTGACAACTGGAGGTGGCAAATCTACCCTCCTAAAAAAATTCGTCCTCAAAATTAGAGAAAACTGGTACAAGAAAGACAAGCAAGAAATAAACAAATAATACCTCAAGGCTCGAAGAGAAAGGATAATGCTCCCGCATGTTGTCATCCCTCTCCAAATAGACTCACCTGGAGAGTGGCGCCTCCATGCAACACGGACCAAGGGTATAACCTGGTTCCGGAGCACCTTCTCCCGGCGATCCAGAATCTCCACAGGCTGTTCCAGATAGTTGAGAGTAGGCCCCACCTCGATCGCGGAATGATCCAATACATGGCTAGGATCAGCCACGTACCGCCTCAGTTGCGACACATGGAACACGTTGTGCACTCCCTCGAGCGTAGACGGCATATCTAGTCGATAGGCTACTGCACCAACCCTCCCAAGGATAGTGAAAGGCCCGATGTAGCGTAGGCTAAGCTTCTCCCCCCGGCCAAAGCAAAGCATGCCCCATGTCGGAGAAATCTTCAAGAACACCATTTTGCCAACCTAGACACAAAGCAAGACTCAATACCAATTGTAGAAGCATGAAAATTTTTGGCAGACTTGACAACCATGCGCCCAAGCCAGGGAAGACACATGTGCCGAAGTCACCATTGAAGACACATGTGCCCAAGCCAGGGAAGACACATGCGCGCAAGCCACCAATCAATATATGCGCGTAAGCTACCAATGAGGACATATGCGCCCAAGCTACCAGTGGGGACATATACCCATGTGCCCATTTTAGGCTACTCTAGAAGGGGGCGCATAGCCCTGTTTCAGGCTATGCGCAAAAGCCAGAACAGCTCCTAGCTCGGTCAAACCTACGATCAAAACGTGCACCGAAGCATACGGCCACGTCAGTCTCTATGAGCAGTCGTGCACCGAAGCATGCGGCCACGTCAACACCACGATCAACCTACGATCACACATTCTGCATGCGCCTACGTCCTATGCGCCCAAAGTAGGACTATGCGCCCACATAAAAACTAGTAGTTCTCTCATGTTGGCGCATAACATCATTCCAGCTCAAGAACGACTTTAAAAAGGGGGCCTCATCCCTCTTCAAAATACAGAACGGAGAGCATTTTCAAGAGCCAAATTGCTGCACTTCTTGCTAGTGAGCCGAGAGTTAACAATTTTCTTAGGTTTTCTCCCACTTTTGTAATCGAAGTATCAATGGAGTAAAGGAGCAACTGTCGCTCGATCTCCATCGTCCCATTCTTCAGAATTCTTTTGTACGCGAGGATAAAGACAGCGTTTCTTCTTCTTCTTGTGTGTGTCCAAAAAAAGGCGACTCTGCTGGGGAATACCTTTTTCTCTAAAGAGAAGGTGGTGACACAATCCGATACCGACAAAGTGGGGAGCACTCTGAAGATGCTTTCATGAAGTTCGATCAGCGGGCGTTCGAAGAGATGCACTCGAGGGACGGTTCTACTCCCTCAAAATTAGCGAAGCCAAACAAGTCTCATAAGACTTCTCTTCCGAAGGCTCGTCGTGCATATCCTGCCAGTGTCATAGCAGATATGCAACTGAAGGACTCTGTCACATAGGCGCATGGCTCTGCCGTAGAAGCTCCAATGAAGAAGGCTCACACCATTCTGGTCTCTACTAGCCCAGCAACTTCTCTCTTGTGCAACCAACAGAGTGTTCAACGCTCAAGATTTGGCAAAGAAAATACTACAATACCAAGAATCGGAGTGTTCGACACTCTGGACAAACCTAGCGAGGCTCGTAAACGAGGGAGGTGAAGTTGGGAGAGAACAGCGCGGCTCCAACAAGCATGCGTCCAAAGCTATATGCCCAAGAGGGTGTGTGGGCGCATAACTCTGGCCAGAAGGCTTCTGTCTTCGACAGACTATGCATCTAGGGTTATGCGCCCAAGGCTATACGCCTAGGCTTAACTGACCCATACTATGCGTCCACATCGAGGAAGCTTAGACATGCTGCCATGAAGCATGTGCCCAAAGGAAGACTCCAGGGCCTATGCACCCACAGCAAAAAGACAGGCCCCAATGCGTATAGCACGGGGCTGTCTTCAAGGCTATCACAGAACTTAGGTGTGGGGGTTGCCCCTGCACGTGAACTAAGTCTAGATGTGCCAACTCTCCTTACAAACCTACACGCAAAGCTCGGCGAAGCATGTGACATGGGTTTTAAGGAAAAACTCCCTTCCGCTGACTTACGCAACCTGATAAATCATAAGCGTAAAGCGAGGGAGTACACAGCAATCCATGGTGTACATCCGTACACCAGTATTTTCATCAACAGTTGCTGCTCCAAAGCAACGAGAGTGCCTTAGAGGCAGTCCGTGTTTCGACGACTGTATTTCTTTGACGATGAAAAGCCGTTGTATGTTTTATCCAATATGGCTTCATGGGGTCCCCCTTATAGAAGCCCAATCAAAGATGGTGGACTACGAACCAAACTTCTCTCTCAGTTCCACGAACAGAAGAATAAAAAGTAGGCAATAGATAGCCGACAGGCTGTCACATCTGTAGGAGTCTATATGGGTACTCGGTCGATGGCGAGATTCCTTATAGATGACGAGGACTCCCAAACTGAGGGTAATATTCCCTCAGAGTCTGAAGCAGGTGACCTTCATACTGGGGGTAGCCTTCCAGACGATGATGACCTCTCCGAGTCTGACGGCGACTATCTACCTCCCCTACCTGAAGATGAAGGACTTATCAACTCAACAGACAGTCTCAGCACCAGTTGTACTGTTTCCTCTGTTCGTCCTCGTATGTTATCTACATACATGGCGGACAAAGAAAGACCTGAAAAAGCCAGTGATCAGACCAGCAAACGGCTAGAGGGTCTTAAAACAGCATTTGCCAATATCACTGATATGCTTACCAGTATCATGGCGGTCCAAGCTGCTGGGGCTGTTCCTCCACCTCAATAAAATATCTTGGCTCACGTTAGTCTGGCTTATAGCAACAACCCTCATTCACTATAGAAGGAGTATTATTTCGTTGCACCTCCTCCAAATCTTGCAAATGGTGGGGGGGGGTCCTTCACCAACAACGCCTGACAACCGTACAGCAGCCGTTTCCCAATACCTGCTCAATCAGCAGGTTGCAATTAATTCTCTGGTTGCCCGTCTCGACACCATATCACACAAAGACGAGCTTCAGAAGATGGGGATATCTCAACCTTATCCTCCTGAATGGGAGAATGCTACTTGCCCTCCTAACTACAAGCCGCTGACGCTAAATTCATTTGACGGGATAATTTCTCCTCGTCAACACATGACATACTTCAACATGCAGACTCTACACTTATCCAGGGACGATCCGTTCTTGTCAAAGCTGTTTATTAGCACCTTATAGGGGGTAGCTTTTGATTGGTTTTGCAGTCTGCCTGACGGTTGTATCAATTCTTTTAAAGACTTGGAGAGGTTGTTCCATAACAGGTTTTATGAGTGTGGCATACATGTTAGTATGTCCACCCTTATCGAGACCAAGCAAAGGAGGACTGTGTCTGTCATTGCTTTCATTGAACGCTTCAGGCGGCTAGTGTTAAAGATGCCCTTCGGCATACCAGACTCAGAACTTATGGATACTTGTCGACATAATTTCCTTCCTGTAGTGAAGTTTTGTCTGGGTATACATAAGTATGATACATGGCCCGCTTTCATTGGGGCCACTGATGTTGCTAAAAATGACGTTCCTAATCTGGAATTACTGGGGTTGAAAACACCCAAATCCGAAAAAGGGCAAGCATCCTCAAACTATCCCTGTCCGTGGAGGTAAAGGGAAAGAAGTCTTGAAGGCTGACACTTCCAAGGGAGCTTCCAATCCTCAGGGTGCCTCTGACAAACCTAAGGAGACTTTTTTTTTACGAAGACGATGTCATTACCATTTTTCACACATTGACGAAGGGTAATAAACTGACATTGCCTCTACCACGACGTCCTGTAGAGGCAAACCAACTTAACGATCCCAAGTACTGTCTTTATCATCAGTACATGCATCACTCTACCAAGGATTGCATCGTCCTGAAGAAGAAGATACAACAGCATATCGACAGCCAAGTGATCAAACTCGAAGCTGAAGACAAAGTCGTATCTTCTAACATGATCTCTTTTTAATTTGGTGACTTTCCTTCCACAGAAGTCCCAGACGGCGTGGTCCCGATCCACAAGGCAATAATGGAAGTCGTCAACCTGCCGCCAGCTCGCAACTCAACCTTGGTGCCACTCATGACTGAATGTGGTGAGATCTTATGGGTCCATCCAGACTTCGAGTAAGAGATGATACAGGGGGTGGTATCTTCCAAAGTAAAGAGGGACAAGAAATACAAGTCATGTCATATGGTGTCTTCTTCCATTTACGAAGTTCTATCTGGCGAGATGCGATCTGGGAAGGCTTACCTACGAACTTATGATCCTGCACAAGAGGAAGCGGTACCTTCTCAAGCTCCTGCTGCCCCCACAAGTTTAGAAGCCGGCCCGTCTAAGCCTTCAACTACCGACAAAGCCAAGCAGAAGGAGACGCGATTTGACAAGTCTCTGAAGGCGCCAACTCCCGAAGGCGTGGATCGGCCCTACAACTTTGATATACTGGCAGAGCTGGCCAATACACCTGCTAGGTTGTCTCTGTTCGATCTACTGCGACTCTCCAAAGAAACGCAAAAGGCCTTAAGTGAGGCATTACTACATGCCGACTCTTATCTCGCTGAAGTCAAAGCACCCGTTGAAGACCCTGTCTCCAATCCCCACTGCCATAATACTATGGAAGTGGTGCCCAACATCACCATTTCACAGGAGGACATGCTACTAAAAAATAATCGTCATAATAGACCTCTGTACTACACAGGGTATATCGGGGCGATTAAGGTGGATCGAATGCACATCGATCCAGGTTCCTCCCTCAGCATCATTCCTAAAAGTTTGCTTCAAATTCCAGGAATCCCTCTGCACAAGCTATCTGCAACCAATACAACTATCATGGATTTCAATACTGGAAGAAGCCATTCGCTGGGCAAGATCCATCTCAAGTGCCAGATCGGTGATCTCCGAACGAAGGTTTCTTACTATGTGATCGTTGCCAATGTGTCCTACAACGACTTATTGGAACGTCCATGGATACATGAGAACATGATCGTTCCTTCCACACTTCACCAGTGCTTTAAGTACGTCAACAGCGACGGCGTTGTAAAGATGGAGTTTGTCGATGTCGATCCTTTTAAGGGCATCGAAGCCAACTATAGAGATTCGGTACTTTACCAATCTCAGCCCTCCAAGGATGACGGCAACGAAGCTGACGATGAAGCTGAAGCAAGTTCATCCTCCAATGATGGTCCCCCGATTATTCGAGTCAAAAGACGTACTACTCCAATAAGTACTCCGAAGCCTCTCACAATATGGTTGAAAAAGAAGAACCCTGATAAGGTCAAACCATTGACCATCACTCTCCGTAAGACACCTCGGGTGGAACCTGTTGAAGTCCGCCCTCCCAATCCTGAAGAATTATCCTACGTGCTGAACTTGGCCAAGACTGTGGCTCCTTTTCCAGATAATGATCCTCTCAATGAGTATATCAATACTCATAATAATGTACCTTCAGCACATTATGTTATCCCTGAAGAAGAACTTGTGTATTTTCTTAGTAAAGGTTATCTTTGAATTACTCCGATGTCTATCAATATGTAAACCACTACATAGATACAATATATGCTCTAGAGCATGGCATAGGACCACACCTCTGTATGCCGGTCACGATGTCTCACCTACGGAAAAAAGTTTGCCCAGAAGATATCCACTACTTCATCGTTCCAGCCAGTGTCACGACCCGCACCCTAGAGTAAGGGCACGAGACGTGGGTACATCCAGCCTACGCCGCAGTATCGGCGGTAGAACGCTGTCCTAGGATACAACATCTAACAGTTTAAGGTAATAAACAGTAATACTCCCCGAATGGGGGTGACATAACAGAATAGATCTTAATCACATCTAAGGTAGAATACGATAAGATAGAATGATATAAGAGATGCAAGATCCAAATCCACAGAAAATACAAATAGAGAGAAAGCTAAGTGTCTAGATAAACTCCACTAACATCCAAAAATAATACAGATCCAAAAATACAACTCAATCTCCAATACTATGAAATAAGATAAAGATATCTATGGAGCAACAGTCTCTACAGCTAAGGGATCCGACTGGATGTCCGGATCGCAAGTGTCCTCTAAGGCTGTCCCATAGAAAGTATCTAAGCAGGCCTCCTCCTCGTCCTCTGTAAAAATTTTAACAGGTCCAATCAGGACGGAAACGAGCACATATCTCTCAAAATAGTTCATAACAGGTTAGGAGTATAAATCATGCAATAGAGTAAAATACAGAAAATGCTGGAAAGGAAGTACGGGAAAATAGGAGATATTTTGTAACTGAAAGTAAGTACATGATAAATAAAGACTGTAAGTGGCTAAGTGATTTAGAGTACAATATGGTTATCTAACTATTATCCGTATTTCAAGAGTCTTGAATACGCCTTGGATAATAGGTCCTCTAAAAAAAATTTCCCCAGCAAAATCATCTCCGTTTTTTACTCTGTCCAAACTCGATATGACGAAAATAAGTCATATCCCTATTTACCTCTGAATTGTTTTCCAATAATTATTTTCCCCAGCAGAATGATTAAGAAAAGTTTTGTCACGTCCATATAACCTCTGAGCAAGCATTCATCAAGGATAATCACGTCTTTCTTACCTCTGAATTATCCACTCCTACCTAATGTTATATCTTTCCACGTCTATATTACCTCTGGTCAGATATAGAACATCCTCTGCTATTACGTCCATATTACCTCTATTAGCAGCTTCGTTCAACTTATTATCTATATTAAAAAAAAACTTGAATATAAAACGGATAATGAGTCCACATCAAATTCTCCAGCGGAATACCCACCAGAAATATCCTTACTACGTCCATATTACCTTTAGTTTCGATATTTCATAAAACCACATTCACGAATTTTGAAAGCCAAAAGATTCTTTATTATTTATTTGAACATCTATCAAGAGACCAAAAAAAGGGGTACAAGAGCCGTGACGGCTAGAAGAAAGAGTTACAAACAAAAAATCTAAGGATACATAGTCGATTGATATTGTCCCTTAGAGCCACGATTTTGGCTTCAGACTTCGCGGTAGCTCGACGGCGTGCCTCTTCTTGACGAGCAGCTTCATCCTCGAAAAGGATCAGACTCATGTGCTCTCCCTCTAACTTCACCAGCTGTTCTTTTAAATGGGCAAAAGTGGTGGCGGTCACGGCAGCCTGAGCCAAGTAGTCCTCCTGCTCAGATGTTGCTGTCCTCAAGTTGGCTTCCAGTTGAGCAATCTCGCTTTGGATCTGCACGATGTGATTATATTTCTCGATAATCTGTGCAGCCAGTTTATTTTTCAAGGCAGCACGTGCCTCACTTGCAGTGTTGAACCGACCATACTGATCAGCCAATTCATTGATCTCTTAAACGAGGGCATCCTTCCTCGTCTGGAAAGTAGCCTTCTCCTCCACGAGAGCCATGATCAAAGCCTCATCTTCTGCACGGAACAATAATGTAGGTCTTCGTTGTTTGGCGTCCCGGAATCTGGCCACCTGACCCTCCAGATCATTCAGAACTTTTCTCAGAGTATTAGCCCGCTCCTCATAGCCGACAATGCTCTCAAGGGCCGCCACTTGGCATTCGACAACAGCCTTCACAGGGCCAAAGGCAGCATTCCGATTCAGGACTCCATGAAGCTTTACTTTCAGCACATAGTAGAAAACTTTGACGACTTCCTGGGCCATCTCATCGTCTTCAATGGAGGTCGTCGGGGAGGACGCTTGGAGAGTTTCTTCCACTCCAGGAAGGGATACCTGACAAAAATCCAAACCTGGAAAGAAAATAATATATACATCAGTAACAAAAAAAGGGAGTACAAAAGTGTTATAATTTCGTACCTTCAGCACGCTCAGCGCCAGCCTGGGCTACGTCATAAGTCTTGGCTTCAGGGAAACCGAGAGCAGGCCCAGGCTGTTCAAGAAGAACAATATCAAGGCCTCGAGCGGCATCAGGCCGGGTATCTTCCACAGTCCTAGCTGGGCCGGAAGCAGATTCAGCGACAGTCCCCTCAGTAGGCTATTCTACCTCTCCTTCCGCAGCCGATGACGGCTCACTAACGGATCCCTCCATACCAGCAAATTTAGAGGAGCCGGGGACAACCTCTGTTTCTCCTCCAATGCCTGGGACTATCTTCACGAATGGTCCCTTCTCCTTGTCTATAAGAGAATATACAATCGTGGTCAGCCTTACGAGGAGCATGCAAAATCGAAGTCGAAAAATCTCATTCGATAAGAGGCACAAAGATAACGTACCCGCAGGAGGTTGAGCCGATTGGACTTGATTTTCATCCAAGTCCTTCATCACGGCTCCTATTGCAGACATATCTCCTAAAAAATATCATAGGAGGGACAGATCTTTTGATTGTCGTCATGGTCTGGGCCTTTGTTCTGATCATCCCGTCGCTCAAATCTTACAGCTGAAGAATACCCGCCCTCATCCATCGGTCAAGGACGAGCAGGGGACACTATCGTCACGTCCACCTCCTCAGATAAGGAGGCACCTGCCTCAGCTACAACTTCAGGGTCCTGTGCAAAGGACAAACGCAAGGGTGAGAAAGCTTCTAAAGGCTTGACCAGAACGGCTATGGAGTCTAGGAAGGGATCTACCCCCCGAATAGTAACAGCCTGCAACGTCGTCTACCGAGAAGATCTTCTGGAAGGAGGTGAGCTGGCACCCACATCCGCGACCTTCTTCCTCCCCCGACAAACAACTACCTTCTTCCTTTTGGGCCGTAGAACCAGCTCGGTGGAAGCTTTCCTCTTATGAGGAATGTCAGGAAGAGGTTCTTCAATATCCTCTCTCCGAGGCATTGTAATGATAGGCTCCTCAATAACAACTCTCTGCTGCGGTGCTGCAGCCGGTTCAATTGTCGGTGCGGCACCTTCCTTTCTGTTACCCCTTATTGTGCGCACTCGTCCTATATCAGTAAAAGTAGGGGAAAATTTAGTCCTCGATATAAAACTCTGCTCACAGTCATACTGAGATGGAAGGGTATTGACCTGAATATAGGACTTAGCAGCAGCAAAAAGCATGTGGGTGTCAGGTTTATCTTATGGCAAGGTAAAAACTACCCCCGTACATCCAGCATTGTAGTAGCCCCATGCACGTGCCCCGTCAATCAGACTCCCTATCAACTGGAGATAAGGATTGGGATTTCCTAAGAGAAGCTAGCTGTAGCCGAATTGCCATACAAAGCGGCTCGGCAAATAAGGTTCCAAGAAAGTATGGTTCCTATTCCTGAATACCAGATGAGAAGGCCTAATGTATTGGAGCCAACGAAATGCCCCAATAGGAAGGCTAGTAGTTAGTGCTCCCTCATCTACTAGGGTGTCTTCTGTGCGACGACTACCAGACGGAGGTGATACTCTGAAGAATTCATAGTTATACAGAAAACTCAAAGCCCTTCTGCAAACAGGCACCCCTGTAACGGTCCAATCCGTATCTCTGAATCTCCGAAAGAAGGCATCCCCCGCCAAAGAGTCTGCCATCAGCCCGGCATTCATCAATCTGGGACAATGCAGCACCAGCCATCCCATCAGATAGTGAAAAGGAAACTCAGTCCTAGCAAAGTCCTTTCTGCCATTGGGTGTTATCGCGTTCATAATAAAATATCGCAAACCCCATTGGATGGCGCAGACCATCGCTGGAAGCAGGACAAGTTGGCATCCAAAGGCCAGCTTTACAGCCGAAAGTATCATACCCCGACTTATTCTCTCAATAGATCCTGAACCACCAGGGACTACACAATCACGAAGCCATATCATCAGGAAAGCAGCTAGCACCGCCTTTTCTGCTATCTTGAACTCGACCTGCCTGAAAAAATGATAAATCGGGGAGTTTCCCTCTGGATCATCACTATCCTCGACATCCATAGCTCCGTTATCTGCCATCAACTGCTCTATCTCAGAGCTCGTCAAGGGCTTGCAAGACGAGAAGGAGACTGGGCCGTCCCCCTCTTCTCTGGTGAAAACGTAGTTAGTCCAGGCCCTCGTATGCGGAAGAGACCCCTCAGTCTTACCCTTCTTCGTAATTTGGTGACAAATAAAAAAGTGATAGAGTAACTCTTTGTACACCTCCATCATCTCGGAGTTCTCCTTCTTCAAATCTAAGAGCTCTGTATCACATTGGACGTATTCTGTGTATGGCTCCGTTCCTCATGAAAGTTTAGATATCGCCTGCATCTCATGAAGGTCCAAACCCATCTTTCCACCCGGAGTGAAGAAGGTATATGTGTGATGGTTGTATAACTCTGCCAAGGAGATAAACACTGTCCAGTTAACCATAATGCCATGCTGGATGGTTCTAACGGCAGAAAGAAGACCGGCAGCTTTTAGGGTGGCCTCGTAAGTCGAGAGCACCCATCCAGTAAGGTCACTCCAGAACGGGACAAAGTGTCTCCAACCTTCCATCCACAGCTTTCTTTTCGTGTACGACTCCCTCTTTGACAATATCAAGTTGGAGAGAGTCTCAGCAGTATAGGGGTGAAGATCAGTCGAGACATCGTTCATTATGACACCAGGTTGCAGCCCCCTCATGGAGTAGGACGTGGAACCCTTGATAAACTTGAACGTATCCTTCCTCCGGTCACCAGAGTTGAATTGGATCATGCCATAAATAACCCCATGCATTTCAGAGGTCAGGTACCATTTCATCTGCCTCTGCACAGCCAGATCAGCAAACGCTGACAGAGGGTATTGGCGCTTCATCGATGGCAACCCTATTCTTTGGTCATTTAACTTAACTACCAGAGGGTCTTCTAGACATATGGTCTCGTCATCCTTGAATCCTACACTGTCACCGAATAGGAAGAATGGCTTCTTCAAACGGTGTGTCCCTCCGAGCAAGAGCTTCTCATCATTAATCATCTACTTCAGAAAGGTTTTATCCTGTTCAATTATGGCGATCGTCCGTTCTGTAGGCTGGTCATGACTGATCTTGGCCTGAATATTGCTGACCATGTTGGTTATGAGGCTTGTGCCGAGGACGTGGCAAGCAGATACGAAAAGGATCCCACCAAGTTCCGGGACAAACATATTAACTGCAAGGATAGAAGAGAAAGTCAGATTCAGAATCCGTAGAAAAAACTAAGTGTTGGAGGAATCTTATGCGCCCAAAGGGCTATGTTCCCAAATGGTTATGCACCTAAAGCAGCATCTGGGCGCCTAACAAAGCATGTGGACACATAACATACAGCAGCATGTGGGCGCATAATGTATAGCAACATGTGGGTGTATAGCACACCAATGTGTTGGCGCACGCTTCTGTAGGCGCATAAGAATGCTCACAGAAGCTTGTTGCCTTAGGCGCATGCGCCGAGGTAGAGAAAAAGTCTGAGCGTCACAAATTAACGCTCAAGACTTTGTTTTTGAGGCGTAGCCTCACCTAGAATCGGGTCTTGGCCTGGTGAGGACGCTGCCGCAAGAGGAGAGCCACTCGGTGCAGCCCCTTTGTCCTTCGCAGATCTCTTGGCGGCCTTGGGAGACATGGTTCGTAAAGAGAGGAGATGAAAAATCTTTTGAAAGTTCTAAGAGAAATGAGAATAATGAATTTTCTCTCTCTTTTAAAGCCTATTTATAGGCATGGGCCATACCCTATGCGCCTACTACTCCTATGCGCCCACTGCGCACTATACGTCCACTATGGCTTATGTGCCCATGTGAGGATCCAGTCTCTTGAACACTATGCGACTGCCATTTGCTGATATGGACAATGCATGAAGGATAGACCTCTTCAAATTCTACCCCGATGAATCTGTCAGTTCAGATTTTCGAGGAAGATCTCAATAGTCATCTATCTAACAGATTGGCCAAACTCTATGCGCCCAAAGGGAGAGCTATGCTATACGCCTAATGCATTACGAGAAGACGGTCCATGCTTCTTTCAAAGTATTTCGAACTTGTTTAAGTATCGAAAACTTTGAAGGGGGTCTTGTAGAAGCATAAATTTTTTAGGCAGACTTGACAACCATGCGCCTAAGCCAGGTAAGACACATGCGTCCAAGTCACCAATGAAGACACATGCGCCCAAGCTAGGGAAGACACATGCGCCCAAGCCACCAATAAAGATATATGCGCCCAAGCTACCAGTGAGGACATATGCGCCCAAGCTACTAGTGAGGACATACACCCATGCCACATTTTAGGCTACTCCAGAAGGGGGCGCATAGCCATGTTTCAGGCATTGCTGCCAAGCCAGAACAGCCCCTGACTCGGTCAAACCCGCGATCAAAACGTACACCGAAGCATACGGCCACGTCAACACCAAGATCAACCCACGATCACACATTCTGCATGCGCCTACGTCCTATGCGCCCAAAGCAGGACTATGCGCCCACATAAAAACCACACTATTAGAAACCAGGGTGTCTTATAACGGTCGAAAACCATTGCAAAAATAATATAACCCGTTGCAAAATCATTCTGTAATAGTTATTGAAACTATTGTAAATTCGAGCGTTGCAGATTCCTCTTGCAACAGTTATAGAAGATTTTTTCAACATTTCTATAAATAGTTGCAAATAACGTTTTATGCAACGGATCTCACGATAATGCATAACGGTTACATAGTGTGGTCAATAATATATTTGGCAACGATTAACAAACCATTAAATATTGAGTAAAATATGATGGTTGATAACTGTTGCCTAAAATATTTTATGCATCGGTTAAAAATTATTGCAGATAATAGGCAACGTCAACAAAACTACTTTTTTTTTACCTCCAGTAGGGCTCGAACTCCCAATCTCCTGGATCACATGCCTCTACTCTACCACTAAGCTACAGGCTCATTTGTATATATATATATATATATATATATATATATATATATATATATATATATATTTTTTTTTTTTTTTTTTTTTTTTTTTTTTTTTTATATATATATATATATATATATATATATATAAAATATATATATATATATAATATATATATATAAAAATATATATATATATAAAATATATATATATAAAAATATATATATATATAAAATATATATATAAAAAAATATATATATATAAAATATATATATATATATAAAATATATACTTAATATATATATATATATATATATATAAAATATATATATATATATATATATATATATATATATATATATATATATATATATATATATATATATATATATATATATATCATTTTCATCAATTGAAGCTTTTGGATCAATGTTAAATATATTATCTAATATTTTCTGTTAGCGAACAAGGAACCAATTAATATAAGTAATTCTAATGCTTAAATCCCTATTGTGTATAAATGAAATTCAAATTGGACATTGAATTTACAACGCCTATAAATAAAATGTTGCAAGATCAATATCTTGTAATAGTTGTTTATTCTTTTGACAATGGTTATCATAAACGTTGTTAATAAACAAAAAAAATTTCAACTGGTAGCAAAAATCGTTGCACAATTATTACAAATAATAAGCCCACTCACAACAGGTTGCAAAAATTATTGTTATTGTGCAACTATTGCTAACATTGAGCCTTTTTATAAGGCTTTATGTAATCGTTGCAAAATATTAATAAATTTGTAACAAATACTTAAAATCCTTGCATAACCTTTGTCCATTCAACTCGCTTTGACAACACTTTCATAAAACTGTTGCTTGACCGTTGTAAAAGAAGAAAAACGTTTAGCAAGTGTTCATGAACCGTTGTAAAAATGTATTAGGCAATGGTTAATCTATAACCATTGCAAAAATATTTAAATTAGAAACGATTATTTCAACTCTTACGTAACTGTTGCAAATTATAGTTCCAGCAACATACATAAAAGCGTTTCACTAAAATTGTTGCAAAATAGGGTATTTTTTGTAGTACCAGTGTGTTCCCTCATGTGGGCGCATAACATCAATCCAGCTCAAGAACGACTATAAAAAGGGGGCCTCATCCCTCTTCAAAACACAGAACGGAGAGCATTTTCAAGAGTCAAATTACTGCACTTCTTGCCAGTGAGCCGAGAGTTAGCAATTTTCTTAGATTTTCTTCCACTTTTGTATTTGGAGTGTCAACGGAGTAAAAAAGCAAATGCCGCTCGATCTCCATCGTCCCATTCCCCGGAATTCTTTCTGTACTCAGGGATCCTCAGCATAGGATCTCTTAGGCGTACTCAATTTTTGGTGCTTTGTGCCAATAAAGAAAAGACAGCAATTCTTCTTCTTTTTGTGTGTGTCCACCCCAATCACAAGCAAGCACAAACTGAAACTGAAACTAACCTTAAACTCTAACGGTCTTCGGAGGCTATCGGCCCAATGCCGCTGCCTATCCTGAGCCACCCGGAGTCCATCTCTGATCAGTCTAACCTTCTCCGCTGAATCTACCACCATCTTCGGGCCAAGCAATACCGTCTCGCCAACATCATCCTATGATAAAGGAGTGCGACATCTTCGTCTGTATAGAGCCTCAAATGGTGATATCTCTATACTGGCATGGTAGCTGTTGTTGTAAGCAAACTCTACCTGTTGAAGATGATCCTCCCAAGAACCCCCAAAGTCTGGCACACACGAGCGAAGCATATCCTCAAGAGTCTGGATGGTCCTCTCTGACTGCCCGTCTGTCTAGGGGTGATAAGCGGTACTAAATTTGAGCTGGGTGTCCAAACTAGTATACAAACTCCTCCAGAAATAGAAAGTGAAACGACTATCCTGATCTGAGACTATGCTCACCGAAACTCCGTGTAATCTGACTATCTGACGCACGTACAGCTCTGCCATGTTCGCCGTAGACAAACCCACGTTGAAAGGCAAGAAGTGGGCCAATTTGGTCAATCTATCAACGATGACCCATATCGTGTCTTTCCCTCTAGGAGATCGTGGAAGTCCGAACACAAAGTCCATGGTGATGTGCTCCCACTTTCACTCTGGAATGGGTAGTGGCTGTAGCAATCCACCTGGACACTGTCTCTTAGTTTTTCCCTGCTGACACACTAAGTAGCAAGATACAAACTGAGCTACCTCTCGCTTCATGCCATACCACCAAACGTACTCTCTCAGGTCTCTATACATCTTGTTGGCTCCAGGATGCATAGAGTACTGAGAGCGATGCGCTTCCTGAAGAACCTTATCCCGAAGCTCTCCACTCAGAATGTACAGTCTAGTACCGTGCCTCAGTGACCCATCTTCGGCTATAGACAAACCTGCCCGTACCTGCTCCCTGATGCTCCTTAGGGCAACATCATCATACTGCACTGATCTGACTCTGTCCATCAACTCAGACTGAATCTGTACGCCCGACATCTGAATTTCAATGCCCGAAACAATCACCTCGATACCCAAACTATCCAGATTGGCCAAAAGATAACGATCCGCCGTCAAATACATAGCGAATGGATACCTGCTCAAGGCATCTACAACTACGTTGGCCTCGCCTGAATGGTACTGCAATAAGATATCGAAGTCCTTCATTAGCTTGAGCCACCGTCTCTGTTGCATGTTCAACTCCTTCTGGGTGAACACGTACTTCAAGCTCTTGTGATCCGTGAAGATCTCAACTCGCTCTCCGTACAAGTAATGCTTCCACAACTTTAAGACAAAGATAATAGCTGCTAACTCCAGATCGTAGATATGGTAGTTCTTCTTATGAAGACGTAACTGCTTAGATACATAGGCAATCAGCTTCCCGTGCTGCTGAAGAACGTAATCCTAGCCCTTTCCAGAAGCGTCACTGTTGATCGTGAAACCACCAGTCCCAGAATGTAACGTTAAGATAGGAGCTGAGGTCAACTTCTTCTTCAACTCATTGAAGGCAGCCTGACACTCCTCAGTCCAGACGAACTCCATGTCCTTCCTGGTAAGTCTAGTCGTTGGCTCTGTAATTCGAGAGAAGTCCTGGATGAACTTCCGGTAATAGCCTGCTAGACCCAGAAAGCTCCGAATCTCGACGACAGAACTAGGTGTAGACCAAGACTCCACTGCTAAAATTTTCTTCTGGTCTACTGCGATCCCGTACTCGGTTACAACATGACCCAAGAACTCTACCTGCTCCAGGAAGAACTCACACTTCGACAGCTTCCCGTAGAGTTACTCCTTCTTGAGGGTCTCTAACACAATCTGCAGGTGCTCCTATTGCTACTCGGGCGTCTTCGAGTAGACCAAGATGTCATCTATGAAGACCACCACAAACTTATCAAGGTATCGATGGAATACCTTGTTCATCAAGTTCATAAACACTGCTGGGGCGTTGGTCAACCCAAATGGCATAATAGTGAACTCGTACTGGCTGTACCGAATCTGAAAAGCTATCTTCGGAATGTCTTCCCGCTTCACCTTCAGCTGATAGTAACCGGACGTCAAGTCTATCTTCGAAAACACCTTCGCACCGCTCAACTGATCGAACAAGTCATCAATCCTCGACAACAGGTACTTGTTCTTGATAGTGAGGTTGTTGAGTGCTCTGTAACGATACACATGCATACCGTACCATCCTTCTTCGGTACAAACAGAACAGGTGCACCGCAAGGTGATGAACTGGATCTGATGAAATCCTTGTCCTACAGCTAGTCAACCTGCTTCTTTAACTCTGCCAACTCGCTGTTGTTGACCCTATAGACGTGCTGTGAGATAGGCTTAGCGCCCGGCACCAAGTCTATAGAGAACTCAACATCTCGGTCGGGCGACATCCTAGGCAACTCCTCGGGGAAAACATCTAAGAACTCTGCTATCAATAGATGTGGCAAATCCTGCCCCGCCAATAAGGCTCCACAGATAACATCTCCCGGCTCAGTTGCTCTCCTGGCGAACTCAAACTCTGGCTCTCCGGGCGGCCTAAACAAAATCATGTCTCCTCTGCAATCTATACTAGCATGGTGCCTACTCAACCAATCTATACCGAGTACTATATCATAACTCGGAAGTGGCATTACTAGCAATCACGTACTCAATTCCTGGCCTTCCAGTGTAACACTCCGTCCCTTGTAAACATTATTGACTTGGATAATGCCTTTCCAGTCATAATCTTGCAAGTCCTACCCAAGGATTCTGCAATAATATTGTGCCTAAGAGCAAAAGATACAGACACAAAACTGTACGTAGCTCCAGAGTCAAATAAGGCTAACACAAAAAATGAATCGAGAATAACATAACCTGCCACGACATCTGCTACGGGCTCAACCTCCTCTGCTGCCAATACGAACGCTCCGCCTTGGGGTGCTCCCTTCCGTTGTTGGGCAAAACACTGCTGCTGCGTCTAAAGTGGCAGGCCCCTAGGCTGAATTACAGGTCAAGCTAGAGCTCTAGCAGGTGATGCTCTTTTCTAAGCTCCATTGGCTACACGAACAGGGCGATTCTTCAGTTGATGGTCGGAAGCTCCGCAGAACTGGCAAATGCCCAACCTCCTCCGACAGACCTCTCGGGTGTGCCCCGGCTTCCCACAGTAAGCATACCGAGGAACCTGCCTCTGTCCCTGCGGCTGATGGGCACATGCTGGTGCCTAATGCTGCGGAAACTGAGGATGCTGGAACGGCCTCGACTGAATGTGGGGACGCTTAGCCGGTCCCGTACTAGAACTAGCCCCTAAAGCATCACCGCTCCTCTTGGGCCTAAGACCCTAGTCCTCCTCCGCTATCTGAGCATCCATTAGGATCTGCTCAAAATTCACCTCGCGATGCCCATATGTGCAAGAACGAACAGCATAGATCAGACCCCTCCTGAACTTGCGGGCCTTCTCTCCCTCATCCTGAACCATCTCTGGGGCAAATCGGCTCAGGCGGAAGAACTCCACCGCATACTCGTCCACCGACGAGTTTCCCGGGACCAGCCCTACAAACTGGCACTCCAATGGGCTGAGAGCTATATCAGGATAGAACTTTTCCTTGAATAGCCTTCGAAAGTTCTTCCAAGTCAGCCCTCTAACAGATGTACGAGGGACCGTGTGGTACCAGGTCAATGCAATGTCGAAGAACTGGCTCGCTGCTGCAGACACCCATAGCCTCCTCGGAAGCTCTGCCAACTCTAAGCTCCGCTCTACGTCCTCCAACCAGTCGTCGACATAAGAATGCCCTCAGTTCCCTTAAACTCTCGAAGGCCATCTTCTTCAAGTCCAACACTGTACCAGACTTCGACTGCTGCTAATGCGGGTCCTAGACCGGAGCACCCTGAACCAGAGTCGTAGCCACCTTCTCGACTACTGCCTTAGCCAACTGATGAGCATTCTCCATGCTCTGTCTTAAAGCCTCTGTCTGAAGCTGCGATGCCTCAGCCTGTGCTAGGGGTGAGCATCGGTTCGGTTCGGTTCAGACCGAACCGGTAAAAGCAAAACCGAACATGAACCAAACCGGTAAATCTGAAGACCGAACCGAACCGGATTGATTGAAAACCGAACTTGAACCGAACCGAAATAAATCGGTTCGGTTTTTCGGTTCAGTCGGTTCATGGGCTTTCATACAATAGGCCGGCCCATTACAATTGGACATTAAAATTATTCAGTCTCTCCCAGGCTTTCAGGTAAAAATAACAAAGTCCATATCAAATATGAAAAGAATAATGCCAGTACCAGATCCATCTCAAGATTCTCAACTCAAAATAGAAGAAAAATGCAGTATCAAATAGAAGAAATACAGCACAGCAAGACAAATGCAGTATCAAAATAGATTAACCATTATAATTTTTCTGCCACTATCAGTATCGGCCATTCAGGCTTTCATAAAGAAAAATACAGTATCAGATCCATCTCAATTCTCAAGTTTGAAACACAATCCTCTTTCAAGGAACTTCTACAGTTCTAGTAAATACTAAATACTAATGTCTAAATGAACAAGTTATATACAAGGCATTTCCAGTTTAAACACAAGCCTCTTTCAAGCATCTTTCAAGGAACTTCTACAGTATCAGATCCATCTCAGACTTGAGAGGGGGGTTGCTCCAGGTCCAGGGGCTAGGGCTAGGCTCCAGTTCCAAAAGAAAGCTTCAAAATCCTCTTCAACTGACAGAGCTGAGAGCTGCATCCTGCAAACACCAAAAATAGAAGACAAGGAAAGAAAGTATAATATGGCTCAGATGGCTTATTTTTGCATCATTGACTGATAGTATGATGCCATGTAGTATCAAATACACACTTTCTCAAGCCGTAATCATCATTGCCACTTTCTAGTTTAATATGTTAGTAAAATTTTGAAGAAAGGCAATAAATAACTATTCACAAATGGCTGCAGTTCATGCACAAATGGCTGCAACAATTGCCTCGCCACTAGCTGCATTGAATGCCACGCCACTGCAAACAGAGATCCTGTCATGCACAAATGGTTGCAGTTCATGCACAAATGGAATATTACAAATACAAACAGAGTAGAAGAAGTAAACTAGAGAGCATATCATGCACACAAGTGACACAACTCAAGCAATCAGCATAGTGAATGGAATTACATAATGATACTGCTAGTAGCAGCAGTAAAAGACTAGAAGAAAATTGACACTTGACAGTGTTGACACTGCTAGTAGAGCAATCAGCATAGGAAATGGAATTACATACTTCTTTGACTCCAAAATTAACAGAGTAAACTAAAGAGCATAATTGGATTTTTCCACCACAGTAATCAGTATCCAGCATATAGAGTAGCAGGCAAAATAACATTCCCATAGAGTTTAAATAGAATATTACAGACATTTGATAACTGAAACTTGTTTCCAAGTAATCAAACCTCGCTTGTTGATGTTGACGCCACAGTTAACCTACCCAAATCTAATCATAAGAGGAAAAAAATGAACAAGTTAAAACGCAACTACAACGAAATTGGAAAATGTAATACAAGTTATTAAAATTAAATTACCCATTTCAAGTTTGTAGACGTCCTCAAAATCCTCTTCAATAATAGACACAATGGGTCGATCCGAAGGCCCCCTAAACCAATCTTGACAACAAATAAGGGCTTGAGCAATTTTGGGAGTCAAAGAGCTCCTATAAGCATCAAGGACACGACCACCCGTACTAAAAGCCGACTCGGAAGCTACGGTAGATATGGGAACGGCCAAGACATCTCTAGCCATCTTTGAGAGGATCGGAAAACGAGGAGAATTAAGCTTCCACCATCCCAAAAGATTAAAATCATCACTTTCATCATCTTCATCATCCACGGTACTCTCATCTAGGTAACGGTCAAGCTCTGATTTAGTATCACCACCACCTAATTCCATCTTATGCTTCCTGAATTGGACCTTCATGAACTTTTTCAATTGTAAGGATGCCACCGGCTGATTTTCACTAGGAGTTTGAACTCTATCACTAGAAGTGCCACCAACTTGAGAAGTGCTAATGTTTTTGTACTCATTAAACATAGAGTACGCAACGAATTTCACTTTCTTTTTCATGGAATCGCTCTTTTCCAAACCATATAGTTGATCAAGAGCATACTCCACGTACTCCAACTTATGTCTTGGATCAAGAATTGGTGCAATAAATATAATCATATTCATCTTTTCGATATCACCCCAATACTTATCATACTTCTCCCTCATTTTATCGGCCATGGTAGCTAAGTCAAAGTCACTACTCTCTTTTGAAGTGCGCAATAGAATATCGATTGATGTGATTTCATCAAAGAAGTTATTGCAAGTGACATACAAGGAACCAGAGATACGCTTTGTGAGTTCATAAAAGTGTTCAAGAAAAGTGCATAATCTTCTTGCATTAGACCAATCTTCATCAGTAGGATACCCACCGTGCTCCGCTAGCTCTACTTTGAACCATGGATCAATAGATGCAAATCTCTCAAAGGCACTCTTAAACCTTTGAGCCGTGTCTAACATAAGAAATGTAGAATTCCAACGGGTGCTAACATCAAGACACAATAGCTTCTTGCTTTGTATCTTTTCGGCTTCAACACACTCCTTAAATTTCTGGAATCTACTAGGAGAGTGTCTCACATATCTTACTGTATTTCTAACACGAGATACGCTTGAAGACATCAACTTCAAACCGTCAACCACAATGAGATTTACAATATGAGCGATGCATCTCATATGTAAATACTTGCAATTAAGAATGCTATTTCCCCAATTTTGTATTTTCTTGCTCAAGTAAGAAATAGCAACATCGTTAGAACTAGCATTATCAACTGTGATAGTAAATACCCTATCAATACTCCAATCAAGCAAACATGTCTCTACCGCTTTCCTGATGGCCTCCCCTTTATGACTGGAAATTGGACAGAAATTTATGATTTTTTTCTTCAATTCCCAGTCATCATTTATGTAATGTACTGTAAGACACATGTAATTTATCTTCTGTAACGATGTCCATGAATCCGTAGTTAGACAAACCATTTGTTTAGACTCTCTCAAAAATGTTTTGAACTTACTCTTTTCAATAGAGTAAATATCGAAACAATCTCGTGCCACGGTCCACCTCGATGGAATACGAAAGATTGGACACGCAACACTCATAAAGTTTCTAAACCCTTCACATTCAACCATCCGAAACGGAAGCTCATCAATAATCACCATACGTGTCAAAGCTTTTCTGACTTCATCTTGATTAAAATTCCAACTAGTTAGTATCTTATCCGTGCCCTTTGCATTTGGTTGCAAGTTTAGTATTGACTGAGTAGAGTCATGGTTTCTTGGATTCAAAGGACATGCAATCCAATGATTTTTTACAGTAGTTGTCCCGTTTAATTTGCTATGACAATGATATTCTTTCTTACAATGCTTGCAACTAGCTTTTGGACGACCTTCCGCATCCAAAAAACTATTAAAATCTATCCAAAACGCTGTCCGTTTTTTGGTAGACTTTCTAGTAACCCGAAGACTCGGATTAGAATTGGAGATTGGCTCATTAGTGGCCTGAGAACTAACTGGTGGCTGAGGTGGATCACCTTCGTGCGACATCTAAAAAAAACTATGCTATCAAAATAGGAACTACAAATATAAAATTTCATAGAAATGTAGAAATACGCACATTGCACGAATATGAAGTTGTTGCCATTGATGGAAGCTACCTAACAAACATCACATAATTAAATTATAACCTGTCTAACCTTGACCTAACCCTAAACTGACATGTTCCTGTGCAGTGTGCACTAAGCCCAGCAACATATTAACTAAGTATAAAGTGTATACTATAAACCCAGCAACATATTAACCAAGTATAAACCCAGCAACATATTAACTGAACTGACATGTCCCTGTGCAGTTTGCACTATGTACTAACTAAGTATAAACCCAGTAACATTGCAATTATGCAAGTATAACCCAACACTGAATAATAGGTCTGCACTGATGAAACTGCAAACTGATTTATAAACCCAGTAACATTGCAATTATGAAACTGTAAACTGATTTATAAAACTGCAAACGACAAACTGCAATTATGCAAATAAACTACATCATGATATAAATATGCAATTTAGTTCTTCCCATGATGGAATACTGCAAATTATGCAAATTGCAAATTATGCAAACTGCAAACTGCAAATTATGCAAACTGTACACTAATTTTTTTTATTGCAGTTGGAAAGTTTTAAAACTGCAAACTCCCAATATAAAACTGCAAACTCCCAATATAAAACTGCACACTAATTTTTTTTATTGCAGTTGGAAAGTTTTAAAACTGCAAACTCCCAATATAAAACTGCAAACTCCCAATATAAAACTGCAAACTCCCAACATAATTTACTGCAAACACATAATTAAATTTTGGCAGCTAACAGAGTTTTTTCCTCTCTTTTCTTGCATTGGCAAATTTTAGCAGCAAACATAGCAAGCAACCCTGCTGAACAATACAGAACAATATTTCGAGAGACCAATATTGAGAGACTGGTTAGGAAAAAATTAACTTACAGTGAGTTCAGACAGCACAGCAAGCCAGCAAGTGAGCGAGGGACCTGAACAATACAGAAAAATAAGGGAAAATTTTAATTTAATCAGTAATTTACTGTAAAAAATTAAATACGAGAGAGAAAGTAAAAAATTTACTGTAAAATAACTAATTTACTGTAAAAATTGTTAATTTCTTACCAGATCTAGGTCAGATGAGAGACTTCCGGTCCCCTTTGAGAGATCTAGGTTAGATCTGAAAGATCTAGGTCAGATCTTCACAGATCTAGGTCCGATCTTCACAGATCTAGGTCGGATCTTCACAGATCTAGGTCGGATCTTCACAGATCTAGGTCGGAAATTCACAGATCTAGGTCGGATCTTCACAGATCTAGGTCGGATCTTCACAGATCTAGGTCAGAAATTCACAGATCTAGGTTAGATCTACAGGAGTCGGGAGAGGCAGCCGTTCTTCTCCACGAGAGCATGAGAGAGAGCATGAGAGACGAGAGAGAGAGACTCAGAGAGCTGACTCGCCGAGAGGGTGCCGTTATTCTCCACGAGAGCAGGAGAGAGAGAGGCTCAGGAGAGGGAAAAGACGAGAGGGTTCTCGAAGCGGCGAAGAGAACAGAGAATAAGAGAAATGAAGCGGCAGGAGAGAGAAAGGTAGGGCTCATCTGCTTCTGATGATGAGTTTTATATTAGGGTTTTCTGGAGGGGTATTTTAGTAATCTAATAATTAAAAAAAAATTCGATTTTTGGTTCGGGTCGGGAACCGTATTCCCAACCCGTAACCCGAACCGTTAACCGCTTAATTCCCTCACTGAAACCGACCCCCGACCCGTTGAGAAAAAAACCGACCCGAACACTCTAAACGGGTCGGGTCGGGTCGGTTTCGGTGTAAAAACCGAAATCTGCTCACCCCTAGCCTGTGCTCGTTGCGCCTCCATCATCTACTAGAGAAGCGCGGCCATCTGTGTAGCATCTACCGACTGTACAGGTGGAGACGGAAGAGTCTCAGGCACGACGATACTTGGCCCCTGAACCTGCTGCAGAGGACCTCCAGGTGCTGCTGCCTCTGCCACCTGGATGGTAGAAACAGTAGGGGCAGCCTCCTAGACTGCCACTCCCTCAACCAGAGAAACAAGTCACGAAGGATCGGACCTCTCCAGTGCTGCACCGGATCCAACGGCCTGAGCTCGAGTCATTGTTATCCTGGAGATATATTCGAACAAAAGATCAATATGGCACAAGATAAGATATTTTCAAAGAAGAACAATTAAATTAAAATGCAAGAAAAGTTGTCATGGTAATCAAAAGATCGGAAATTTTCCTAAAATGTGACTGAGTAACTCCTGTCATAACCTAGAACCTATATCCTAATAGCAGGCTCGTAATTAGTACTCTAAGTCGAGTACCATTACGAGATCGTACTAGTTACAACATGGACCTGCATGTGCCATCACAAAAATGTGTCACGACCCACACCCTGTTTAGTAGCATGAGCACGTGGGTACGTCCAGCCTACGCCGCAGTGTTGATGGTAGAACGCTGTATAGGTCGTCTACAAAATCTAACATCAACAATATATATATATGTACATGTCATCTTCGCACAGAGGAATATATATATATATATATATATATATATATATGTATTTTTTAATATATAAAATATATATATATATATAATATATATATATATATATATATTTTATATATATATATATATATTTTTTATATATATATATATATATATATATAACTCAATCACATGAATCTAAGGAAGATACACACGAAAAGATAAAGATATGATGGAAATAGGAAAGCTGGAAACATATACAAGTCACAGAGTCACAACTAGAAGTTCAGAGTTTAAAATATTATACAATCCCAAAAATATATATATAGTACAAACCAAAATGATAAGCTGGAGCGCAGTCCAGTCAAACCTACTAGTCTAGATCCCTACCGGTGGTGCATCCTCTAAAGGCACTGGCTCCACTAAATCCAAATGAAAATTTGTATCTACGCCAAACCCGTAGAAGGTCGGACAGTCTGTATTTGAATCCTCTGTAAAACACAACAAAGTTATCCTGTCAGGATATGAGCAAGTGCAAACGCTAACAGCAGTTCCATATGAATTGGCAAATTCTATAAGAGACAGTTATAATGAAATACAAGATGAAATATCAAGACTAGAATATAAACAGAATATGTAAATCTGGATATCATGTCAGGATATGAAATACTGGAAATGTAGAGCAGTACATTAATAACTGATCTATAATGTAAACATAAACGGTGCCTTGAGACATTAGAGCATTATGTGATCGGCTTGGGACAAGATCAGGCTCTTCTATTTCACCGGCTATGGTGCAAGAACAAGCGCAGATAAACCTGGAGATCAGGCCGGCCAAAATAGAAAGCTATGGTGCAAGTAGTATCATGTCAGGCTTTACCCTACGTGAGGCAAGGATAAAGCTATGATGCCAGTAGTAACCAGTGGGGTATGATCAAATAACCTCTAATAACTCCCCATCACCGAGTAGTATAACGGATCCAACCATGACACGTCATGATACAGGATTTAAAGAGCAGGAGGCCAGCCGACTCCCAAATAGGTGTCTATACAAGTACAAGAAACAAGATCGAACAATGTACTCATATACCAGGTAAACCAGGAATAACATCTCATGACGAGATCCAACGTATACTAGTCCGTGTACCATCGTGTCGGAAATCAAGTAAGATACTACAACTGAATCAGATATAGTAGATATCATAACAATAAAAACTATCAGAAAATGTACTCGCCTGCGGTCCTGGGCATTCAATAGGAATCGAGGCTCAGAGGATAGTCACAGACCTAAATATGAGATATACAAAAGTTAATTAAGGTTTAATAGTGTTTGGCATAATTTCCAGTGTATGATATGTAAATCTAGGTCAAGCTCAGTCAAACTAAGTCAAACTAGGTCAAAAGTTGACTTACAGTTGACTTTTGGTTAACTGATCAACTCTGGTCAACTCCTAGTCCAATTTAGGTCAACTTAGACTATTGGTTGACTTATAGTTGACTTTTGGTTAATTGGTCAACTCTTGTCAACTCCTAGTCTAATCTAGGTCAACTTAGACTATTGGTTGACTCACAGTTGACTTTTGGTCAACTGGTCAACTCTGGTCAAGTTCTAGTCAATTCTAGGCTAAAAGTTGACTTTTGGTTGACTTCGAGTCAAAGCAGTCAACCATGGTTAAACAGGGTTAACTCTAGTCAAATTATTCTATTCCTAACCTTTACCTACCAAGATACCCTATATCTTGGTCAAATTGGTACCCTGATACCAATATCTTGGTTTAGGCACCAATACCTTAGCCTAGGCAATCCCTTACCTTAAAACCCAACCATATCCTAGCTAGGTAAATCCAATACCTTAGCCTCTAACCTTAGTCTCTAGGTAAACATAACCTTGGAGGTATCCCAATACCTTGTCATTACCTAGGTAAATCCCCTTTACCTAGGTAATACCCAAATACCTCGGGATAAACTCATTACCTCAAGGTAAACCCAAATACCTTAGCCTATAACCATATCTTAACCCTCAAGATACCACTTGGTATCTCAAGCCAAAAATCTTGGATATCTAAGATATCCAATATCTTAGATATCTGGATATCCATACATCAATCTATCTAATATATCTAATACTAATATATATACATATACGCTATCTTATATTAGATATCTAACTTAAACTAACTATGCTCAATCTTTGACCTCACTCACTAACACAAAAATATACTCACTCACACACACTACAAATACACTCACACACACACATATAAGCTATGCAAGGGGGCAAATAGGGTACCCCCATTGCTTGTACTGCTGCTGCCACTGCTAAGGCAGCAGCTGCTGCTGCTGCAGCTGCTAGCTTCTTCTGCTTCTTCTTCTTCTCCGCTATATATATATATATATATATATATATATATATATATATATATATATATATATATATATATATATATTTATATATTTATATATTTATATTTATATTTTGAGTGGCCTCCTCTTTCTTCCCCCTCTCAGGTGTTTCCGTCGTCGGCGGTCCTCCCCCATTGCGAGTGGCGAGTCCCCCCGGAAGCTCCTCCGACTTCGGTCCCCGCGTGGTGGAACTCGGCGAGATTGGCCTCCTCGTCGACGTTCCCATTGCTCCCTACCGCCTCGGTGCTGCCCAGGCGGTAGGCGCCTCCGGGCGTCGACCGACTCCACTCCCGTCGGAGTCGGCCCCTCTGTTTGGTCGAGCCCCTACCCTCCCTCCCCTTCCCCCCACCTCCCCTCCGAGCCAGTCCCTCCCGTCCGGGCCGGCCTACTCCACCAGCGCCCCCGCTCAAGGCCGCCCCCCCTTCCGGCCTCTTTCGCCGGAGCCACCTGGCTCCAGGCTGAGCACCCCCCTCCCTCTCCCGGGCGGCGTGCCCTCCTCGCGCAGCGCACCCCCTCGGGACTAGCACCCCCCCGGGACAGCGCACACGCCACCACCCGGGGCCCAGTGCCCCTAGGGATTCGCACCCGTTCCCCCCAAATGCCTTTCGTTTTTTTTTTAAATTTCAAATTTTTCGTTTTTTCGAAAGTTTGAAATTCCGAATCATCCTGTATTTTGTTATATTCTGTATTTTCGTATTAATATACATATATATATATATATATATATATATATATTTTGTATTTCGTATTTTCATATTTCGTATTTTCGTATATTTTGTATTTTTGTATTAATATAACGCCACCCCCCGGGGCCCAGTGCCCCTAGGGATTCGCACCCGTTCCCCCCAAAAGCCTTTCGTTTTTTTTTTAAATTTCAAATTTTTTGTTTTTTCGAAAGTTTGAAATTCCGAATCATCCTGTATTTTATTATATTCCATATTTTCGTATTAATATATATATATATATTTCGTATTTCGTATTTTCGTATTTCGTATTTTCGTATATTTCATATTTTTGTATTAATATATATATATATATATATATATTAAGAACCTCCTCTTTTTATTAATCAAGGCTCAAAATGCCGAAGCCTGAAGAGAGTACAAGGCAAAAAGCAAAAACCACAAAAAGGCAGGGGGAAATCGCGCCTGCCAGAACTAACTGAAGAAAGGTTGCCAGAATGCTGGTGGGCTGTGGGAGCACAGTGAACTCCTTTTGCGACATTGCCGATGGATTTCCCGAATTAGCTGCTCGGCAGAATATTGGTGACCCTCGTATCTTGCTTTGTTGCGATTCTTCCAAATTACCCAGGTGGCGGCCGCTGCTACGATCTGGTGGCCGTGGAACGCAACTCCCCAGAGGGCCAGGAGATCGTTAAAGCGCCCGTCTCCTGTAGTGATGTTGTAGATGCGGTTGAGGATGCTCCATATTTGGTCGGGGAGGCTTCCCTCCCGAAAGATGTGGTCAATTGTCTCCGTCTGTCTTTCATCACAACAATTACAAGC
Source organism: Iris pallida (assembly GCA_029216955.1). Taxonomy (NCBI): domain Eukaryota; kingdom Viridiplantae; phylum Streptophyta; class Magnoliopsida; order Asparagales; family Iridaceae; genus Iris; species Iris pallida. Next base: position 38,361 of record JANAVB010042195.1, read on the forward strand.
TGACGCCAGGCTGAAGCCGATGGAGTTAAGGATTTTATCGGTTGGCAATCTCTTTCTCATGACTCTCCACAGGAGGAAGGACCATTTCTTGGTGATGTACGAATGCCAATATCGCGCAAAGAAGTGCTCTTGGTCGTTCTCGTGGATCGCAGCTCTTGTCGATCGTACTGAGAAAACTCCGGAAGCTTCCAGCGACCATCTCAGCTCGTCCGCGTCAGGACCAATAATAAGTCCTTGCTGACAAATGCTGTCGACCGTTTCGTTGCCGGACCAGTCGTAAATCTGGTTCCAGTTCCATTCGTTATTAGTGGGGTTCCACAGGTCTTTGATCCTACTGTTGCTTGGAGATCCAAAAATGTTTGGGATAAGGCTATCCCCGGTCCATCTTTCCAGGAAAAGGTTGGCCTTGCCGTCGCCCAGATGGAGCCTAATCGCCGGCTCTGCCAACTCGCGGCCCCGTAAAATACGGCGCCAAGCCACAGAGGATCTGCTATTAGCTCTGGCCATCGCTGGGTGGATGTGCTTGAAGTATCTGGCCTTCATGAACCTGGTCCATAGGTTTTCGTTCGTGCGTAATTTCCACCACAGTTTCATAGAGAAGGCTTTGATGATGTGATTGAGTTTGGTGAATCCTAGCCAGCCGATCGCGATCGGGGTGGCCATGGTATCCCAGCTAGCCCAGTGGTGTTTATCTTGGCCCTCATTGTGACCCCAGAAGAACTTGCAAAAGATCTGCTCGATCGACGCGAGGACCTTCTTGGTTGGGGAACAAGCCGCTAAGGTGTGGATAGGGACGGAGTTGAGCACATGTTTGATAAGGATTATTTTGCCGCCTGGGGATAGGGTGGCGTTATGCCAACCTTCGATTTTGTTCCTGATTTTGGTGATGAGGTTCTCGAAGATGCTGGCGTTGGATCTCCCGTACACCGGGGGCAGCAAAGGTAGATGAAGGGAGGATGAGCCACCGAGAAGGAAGTGAGGTTGGTTAGACTGGTAGCATTCTCGATTTTCATGCTGTGGTGGGCGTAGATAACGCTCTTGGAATGGTTGATTTTCTGGCCAGAGCATCTGGAGTACCGCTTCAGGGTGTTGTAAACCACCTCCATCGATCCGACATCCCCAGAAGAGAAGATAAGTAAATCATCAGCAAAAGCCAGGTGGGTGATGATGGGGCATCCACTGGCGGTGTGATATTACTGGAAATTCGAGGTGTTGGCCATGTTGTTGAGGTTTCTGCTCAGGGCGTCGGCTGCGATGATGAAGATTGTGGATGATAGAGGATCGCCTTGTCTGACACCGCGGCTAGATTTGAAAAAGCCCTCGGATTGGCCGTTGATGACTGTGGAGAACTATGAGTTGCTGACGGATCTCCACACGGTGTTGGTCCAAATCTCCGAGAATCCGAAAGCTCTGAAGACCCAGATCATGAACGGCCAATCGAGTCTGTCGTAGGCTTTCTCCATATCAATTTTGATGGCGATGTTGCCCCCTCGAGCGGGAAACTTCATGCAGGTGATAAGTTCTTGGGCCAGCATGATGTTGTCCTGGATGTTCCTACCTCGAACGAAACCGATTTGCTCCTCCGAGATAATTTTGGGGAGAATGTCTGTCATTCTGGTAGCAATGATCTTGGATATTATTTTGTTGGTGAAGGTGCAGAGACTGATCGGTCGGAAATCACGGAAGGAGTTGGGGTTGTCTTTTTTCGGGATAAGGATGAGGTTGGCTCTGGAGATGGCTTTGGGGTAATGAGCTCCTTCTAGGAAAGCAATCGCCGCGTCGGTGATGTCCCGCTTGATGATCTCCCAGCAGGAACGGAAGAATACTCCAGTAAATCCGTCCGGTCCGGGGGCGCTATGCTCGTTCAATGCCCACACCGCGTCTTTCACTTCCTGTTCGGACAGGGGGCGCTCCAACAAAGCATTGTCAGAGTCGTTGATGATGGGGGAATTTGGTTGAGGAATGAATTGTCTTTGTGGATCGTTTCTTTGGAGAATAAATTGGCATAGTAATCGGCAGCTGCCTCTTGGATACCCTTTTGGTCAGTTCTGATTGTGCCGTGCTCGTCTGCTATATGATGGATCGATAGTTTGTTTCTTTTGCCGTTGACGCAGGCGTGGAAGTATTTAGAGTTTTTGTCCCCGTCGCTGTCCCATTTCAGTCTGGCTTTCTGTTTCCAGAAATCGGTCTCAACTTTGAGTCTGAATTTGAGCATGGCCTTGGTAAGGTTCAGAGCTCTCCTGGCCGCTGGGGATCGGTCAGTTAGGAACATGGCTTCTGCACGGGCTACATCGTCCTCGGCGACGCAGATCGCTTGGAAAATGTCCCCAAAGGCTTGTTTGCTCCAAGTGGAAAGGGCTTTCCTGGTGGCTTTGAGCTTATTGCTAACCCGAGTGAGAGGGTTGGGGGAGTCCTGGCTGTTCCAAGCTTCTGCAACGATGCTCGAGAACTGCGGGTGGTCGGTCCAAAAGTTGAGGAATTGGAAGTTCTTTTTAGGAAGGTGAGGGATGTTTTTGGTTTCCACCAGAATAGGGGCATGGTCGGATTCTGTGGAGTTGAGGTGGGATAGGGTGGAGCTGATCCTCATGTCGTGCCAGCACGTATTGGTGAGTGCTCTATCCAGACGGGAGTATTGACGGCGATCGCCATCCTGCATATTGTACCAGGTGAATTCGCTGCCTTTGAACTGGAGAGGAGTGAGATGAGCGTTGAATATGAAGTCGTTGAAGTCTTGCATTGCTGATAGAGGTGTGGGACGACCTCCGATCTTCTCTTCTCTGCGGGTGATGGCGTTGAAGTCCCCTATGCAAAGCCAGGGGGTGTTGGTGTTGTGGAGATAGGTGTTGAGAAGATCGTTCCAAAAGATTTTGCATTCGGCGATGACACAGCTGCCGTGTACCGCTGAAAGGATGACACGCTCCGGGAGGGTAGGGTGTGTTACCCAGCAAGAGAGGGCTTGTTGGGAGTCCTGTATGATGTCCAGATTAACATCCTTCGAGCCCAGAATCCAAATATCGTGCCTGCCAGCGATCGCAGTTGGTAGGCCCAGAGCCAGTTGGGTAGATTTCAGTCGTTTGGAAGGGATTTTGGGTTCAATGATGATGAAGATGTCAATCTTGTGAATTTTCCGAAGGCTGGAAATTCTCCTTAATGTCGGTTTATTAGCCAGGCCTCGAATATTCCAAGATAGGATGTTAAGCATTTAAGATATTGTGGGAGGGTTTTTTGTTCCGCCTTGCGGCGGATCTGGTTAGAATGGTGACGGTCTTGTCTGTGCCTACCTTGCTCTGTTGGGAATTCGGCGCTACCGCTCTCGATGTTGTTGGGGGATTGCAGTTGTGGTGTGCGTTTGGACTTGAGAAGGGACCTATTAGGTCTCCAGCTGAGTCAACAACGGGATCCTCTGGAGGAATTGCCAGGGAGTCGTGAGCTCTCTCGGTCAACAACTGCTGAAGAGGGACTACTGCGGCTAAGACTTGCATACCTCTCCTCGCTTGGTCAGGTCCAAGGATGGCTAGAGCGTCTTCGACTTGGTTACCGCTGGGTGAATGTGGTGCTGCGTTGATTGGGGAGGAGGCCTTGGAGTCCGCCTCCTGTTCGCTGGGGGGGTTGTTGTTCAGCGCTACCTGAGACGATACCCTTCTTCGCTCGCGAGGAGATGGGGAAGGAGGGTGGGGAGGGGGGCGGAAGCTCGGAGGGGCAGGAGCCTTCGAGGATGGTTGCCGTCTCCAGGTCCTCTGAGTCAAGAATGGCGAATTGGTTGGAGGTCGCTATGTATTGGGGAGTGTAAGGGATTAGAGCTCTGCTCGGGGGATCGCTGGATGCTAGCTTGTTGGGGCTGGATTTGAAACGAATGTGAGAATTCGGGGGAGGTAAGATGGGCGACCTGGGAGATCTTCCCTCTGTGAGGTCGTCTTTTCTGAATGACTTCTTCTTAAGCTCCGGGTGAAGGCGGTGGCAAAACTTCAGAAGGTGGCCCCTTAAGTGGTAGTGGTTGCAAAACAGTATGTGGTTGTCGTAGAGGATTTGTTGGGTGTGGGTGTGGTTGTCTAGCTCGATGGTGATGAAGTTGGGAGGTTCTGATGTGAGATCTAGTTCAACACAGATTTTTGGCATATTGGGCTTTGGTGAGGTTACTAGTCTCGGGCGCCGTGGCCAAGTACGTCCCGAAAGAGTTGGCGATGCGTCTAAGCGCCGCTGGGACAAAGCAAATGAGGGAAAGGTTAGGGAGGGTAACCCACGCTGCCACGGTGGCTGAATCTTCTTTGGTGTTAAATCTCGGGGTCCACTTGATTATCTTCATGTGGTGGGATTCGATCCTGGCTGTGCCCTTGGACCACACAGTCCTGTGATCGCGATCCGAAGATAGGTGGAGGATGATGTGTCTGGGGTCAAGGGGGGCCACCCGATAGTCAGACGATAGATTCCACTTGGCGATGGCTTCCTGAACCTTGGCAAGTTTGGGGCATCCTGAGGAGAATTTCAGAATGAAGGTGTGAGGAAAGGCCGCTGACAGCGAGGACACTTCCAGCTCGGAGAAGGGGATCACTGGGCAGGGGACTCTGGAGAATAGTCGATGTCTGGCAGAGGAACGTCGGGGAGAATAATGCCCTTCGAGGGGGTGAGGTCTGGACGCAGTATGGCGGCGTAGGAGGACTGAGACGGCCTGGGGGCAGAGGTTCCGGGTGAGTCGAAATGGGCGTTAGAGGAGCCACTCTGGGGGGGACGACCCCGACGCAAGGGTCAGGGAAAGAGGACGGAGCCTGGGGAGGCCTGCCTGAATGGGGGGGTTGGGGGGATGGAGGAGGGCGGTACGCCGCTCGGGCCAGAGACGGGGGCCGTGCCGGCGCTGGGAGGAAGGAAGGAAGGATGCGCCACAGTAGCCTCCACCGCAGACAAGGCGCCCAGGGGTAGCTGCGCGAGGGTAGGAGGAGGCTAGGAGGCGGCTAGCGCGGAAGCGACTGAACTGGGGAACGCCAGGGGAGAGCAACTGCGGACGGGAGGGCCGATGGAAGAGGAGGGGATCCGAGAGGGCTGGAAGATGGATGCACGAAGGAGGATGGAGGGCTGCGCAAGGGGGGGTGGCGGGGGAACTGCGCTCTGGAGAGGGGGAAGGGGGGCGCACAGTGGGAAGGGGAGGAGGGGGAAGGAGGGAGGGGTGATGAATGATAGTTCGGGGGGGGAGGGGGTGAACAAGAGGGGGAAGGCTGGATTGCGCAGAGAGGGGGCTGAGCTGCGCCTGGGGAAGAAATGGAGCTGGACTGCACAAGGGAGTGGGGCCCACCCTGGGCGAGCACAGTCCAGAGTTGCTGCGCAACGAGGGATGAAATGTGCTCCAGAAGCTGCGCAAAAGAGGGTTCAGCAGGAAGTCTCTCGTAGCAGGACGCGTGCTCGAGAAGGGACGCCTCGGGATGTGCGGCATGGGTAGAGAACCCGAGGGGCAGGTGGGCGGGGGGCCCGAGGACAGCAGAGCTGAGGCTGGTGCCTCCCAAGGGGGGTAGGGAAGAATTCGAATTGATGGAGAGGGCGGGAACTCCGATTTGATGATGGAGGAGGCCAGAGGTGACGGAGCCGCCTGCCGGGGCGGAGGAAGGCGAGAAGACGGCAGGCGACAACAGCGAGGGAGAAAGGGAGCCGCTCCGGGGCACCGGAGCGGGGAGGAGAGCTCCGGGCTGCGCGGCAGGAGGGAAGGCCGGCGGTTGGGGGTGGGGCAGAGGGTGAAGAGGGATGGCGGGTTTGATGGGCGGCGGGGAGGAGAAGGCGGAGCCAGTCCCGCGCCTCTGGGGGCCAGGGGGGCCGACATCGGGGGCGACGGACGGAGAGTGGCGGTGAGGAACTACGGAGGGAGGGGGGCTGAGGGGAAGGGGCGGCCGGCCTAGGCCGGCCAGAGGAGGGGGGAGAGCTGCTCGGGAGGAAGATGAGGAGTCATCCAAAAAAAAATATCATATATATATATATATATATATATATATATATATATATATATATATATATATATATATTTATATATATATATATATATATATATATATATTTTAAAGGAAATTTTATTGATAAAAGGAAAGCTCAGAAGAGCATTACAAGCAGTGACAGAGCCGAGAAACACAAAACTCGCTCTGATAAACATGGTTTGCAATAACACAAAATGCTGCTAAACAAGGTTGCAGGAAAACTAAAAGACTGCTGAACTAGTACGAAAAGAGTGGGTGTGGGCGCTCGGCCCTAGGGTGGTTAATGTCTTTTTTTTTTTTGAATTCAAAATTTGAAAACAAAATTTGAATTCAAAAGAAAACGAAAAAGGTGGGGGGATAATGCCAGGCACGCGGCCCGAGGCATTTCCTGATGGGGGAAGGGTGGGCGCGGGGCCCAAGGCGGAAGGCGCGTGGCCCGGAGCTCGGCACAAAGCACGAGGGAGCAGGCGGCATGGTGGTCCTTGAGCCCCTTCGCCTGGCGCGGCGGCGAGACGGCCGCGACGAGGGAGGCGGGGGCAGAAGCGCCAGCGGAGGAGGGGCCAACCGCGGCGGGGGTGGCTGGGGATACGGGGAGGGGGCGGGATGCCGACGACCCCCGTCGGGAGAACCGGACGGCCCGCCGCCCAGTGCGTGGCCCGAAGGCCATGTGGGGGCGCGACACCGGAAGAGGCCGGCTGGGGGGGCGAAGCGGAGGGAGCTCCGGCGAGGGACCACGGAGGGAGGGGGAGGGGGGAGGAGGGAGCGGGGGCTCCGACGGGGTTCCAGTCGGCGGAGGAGAGCGGGGCTCCGACGGGGGAAGAGGGGGGTGGGGAGAAGAGAGGACCAACGGCGTCCAAGGGCAGCCACCGAAGGCTGCGAGAGGGGGAGGCCCGCCGACGATGGTCGGGGCCAGTCAAGCGCGGCGGGGGAGAGGGGCCTCCAGCCCGCGGCGGAAGCGCCGGAGGTCATAGGGCGGCGGGGGAGCGGTCCACGAGGGGAGCGCGGAGCTCGCAGGAGGAGGGCCAGCGTCGGGGCGGCCGCCGCAGGGAGCCACGACGGGCGGAGAGCACGGGCTGCCGTCCTCAGACGGCCGTCGAGCGGCCACAAGCGCCCAAGACTCGCTGCACTATATATATATATATATATATATATATATATATATATATATATATATATATCCTTCTATCTATCTATCTATCTCTCTCTCTCTCTCTCTCTCTCCCTCTATATATATATATATATATATATATATATATATATATACACACACACACACACACACACACACACACACACATACACACTCACACTCAAATATATACATATTACACTTCTCCCTTCCCTTTCACTCTCTTAATCAAACACACTTACACACTCAAATACTACCACCACCACAATACTCCAACACTACCACCACCACCACAAACACTCAATATTCTTCCCTCACAACACTATCACAAACACACACTAACACACGTATATATATATATATATATATATATATATATATATATATATATATATATACACATATTTATATACACACATACACTACACTAACACTAATATTTATATATATCCAGAACATCCCGAAACCTATCCAAATAACCAAATCCTCATAATTCTATCCTGTAGGGCTTAGATGCGTACCCCACACAAGCTATCTAACTAGCGCACGAGAGTAAAAATGAGAAACGAGGCCCGAATGGCCAAATGGCCATTCTAGCGACTCAGGGGTGTCCGATTTGCAATACCGCGTGATACGGGCACCAAACCTAACCGGATTCGACCCAAAATATACCCACGAGTTCTAAATAAGGATTAGAACCTATTCTAAGTGCTAACTTGCCAATTCTAGTATAGATGCAAAAATTCACCCGTGTGTTGGAACCCAAAAACTCCGAAAAAGTTTATTTTTAGGATTTCTTAGAAAACGACCCCATGTATCCAAATATGGACACGTACCTAGCCTCATCTCACCTAAAATAACCTAATTAGGTCTAATTAGGCTTGAGGCAATACCCAAACATGTCAATTTAGGATTTTCCCCAAATTGGTACTAAACCTAGGCCAAAAGTCCCGAATTGAGTCCAATGGGTTCCAAACCTCTTCTAATGGGTTACCCTACATCTCGGACATCCTCTAATATACAATTGATACTAATTAGAAGTAATTACAAAGGTTAGAGTGAGAGATTACCTCTTGGGAGTTGGAATCCCAAGGAAAAGTTCCAAAATCACTTCTTTTTAGGTCAAAGCCCAAATCTATGCTTCCACCACCACCAAGCTAGATCTACCTAGATCAAAATTATAAATAAGAGATAAAAAGGGTTAGCATGAAGATTAGAGAGATTTCTTGAGAATTGGAAGAGATTTGACTTACATGGAGCTTGAAATCAAAGAGGGAAAAAAGAGGGTTTTTGTGAAATGAGAGCAAAGAAGGAGAGAGAGTGTGTTCTTGAAAATAAGAGCATGGGAGGTGTGTGATGCTGGCCGGCCATATTTTGGATGTTTGGGGGGATTTGGCAATTTACCAAAATGCCCTCCAAGTCAAAGAAAAGAGTGGTTTTGAGTTGGGGTCAAAATGGTAACTTGAAAATTCTAAATTCCAAGTTCTAAATCTAATTCTAAACTCTAATCCCACTAAAATCAAATAGGATTAGTCAAAAATAAATATCTAAGTTTGATCATGATAAGTTGGTTGGGTCCAATTGGGTCCAAAACTGATCCGGATCACTAACACAAGTCGAAATGAGACAAAACTCAAACCCGATCAAATAAAACCCAAAAATACAATATTAATAAATAAATATTCAAAAAAATATTAGCATATAAAAAATGACAAAATTACCCTCAATTTTGAAAACTAGAGGTGACAAATCTACCCTCCTAAAAAAATTCGTCCTCAAAATTAGAGGATACTAGTACAGGAAAGACAAGCAAGAAACAAACAAAACAGTACCCCAAGGCTCGAAGAGATAAGGATAACGCTCCTGCATGTCGTCCTTCCACTTCCAGGTAGACCCACCTTGAGAGTGGTGCCTCCATGCAACACGGACCAAGGGAATAACCTGGTTCGGGAGCACCTTCTCCGACGATCCAGAATCTCCACAGGCTATTTCGGATAGTTGAGAGTAGGCCCCACCTCGATCGCGAAATAATCTAATACATGTCTAGGATCTACCATGTATCGCCTTAGTTGCGACACATGGAACACGTTGTGCACTTCCTCGAGCGTAGACGGCAGGTCTAGTCGATAGGCTACTGCACCGACCCTCCCAAGAATAGTGAAAGGCCCGATGTAGCGTGGGCTAAGATTTCTGCCCCGGCCAAAGCGAAGTGTACCACGTATCGGAGAAATTTTCAAAAATACCATATCGCCAACCTAGGCACAAAGCAAGACTCAATACCAATCACAAGCAAACAATCACAAGCAAGCACAAACTGAAACTGAAACTAACCTCGAACTCTAACGGTCTCCGGTGACTATCGGTCCAATGCCGCTACCTATCCTGAGCCACCCGAAGTATATCTCTGATCAGTTTAACCTTCTCCAGTGAATCTACCACCATCTCCGGGCCAAGCAACACCCTCTCGCCAACATCATCCCATGATAAAGGAGTGCGACATCTCCGTCCGTATAGAGCCTCAAATGGTGACATCTCTATACTGGCCTGGTAGCTATTATTGCAAGCAAACTCTACCAGGAGAAGATGATCCTCCCAAGAACCCCCGAAGTCTAGCACACACGTGCGGAGCATATCCTCAAGAGTCTGGATGGACCTCTCTGACTGCCCGTCTGTCTGGGGGTGATAAGCGGTTCTGAATTTGAGCTGGGTGCCCAAACTAGTATACAAACTCCTCCAAAAATGGGAAATAAATGACTATCTCGTTAGTTCATACCTTTTTAGTTACATTCTGCTAGTTCATATCTTGCTATTGCTAGTTCATATCATATTAGTTCATCTCTTGCTAGTTCTTTATATACTCTTTGCCATCATGGTTTCTCGTTGTTCTAACTTATTTTGGACTAACAACATTAATTACAATATGGTTGTACTCTGCTCCTTTCCTGACTGGATCGTTGTTATAGGTGAGGTTGACGTGCGTACTCTTATGCTATGGACCATACGAGGGGGAGATAGAGACTCAAAGGCCAAACCATAGAAGACTAGTTAGATGTGTGGTAGTTTTCTATAATTGTAAAAGCTTACATTCTTCTTCAAATGTAAAACTTCTATACTTTATAAAATTGATTTAGTTGTTGTGAATGAGCAGTTAGTATTTTTGAGCACTTTGTTTATTGCGGGCTAGAAGCATATTACCGTCGATACCATGGCGTAGGCTGGGCTTGGACACGCACTCGTATTCAAAAAATGGGTGTGGGTCGTGACAATTTTTTATGGTGGCCCATGTAGGTCGGATTTTGCAAATGATTGCAAACTTATAGTAGTACTTAAGTTAGTTGTACTACTGTAAGCCTGCGACTAGGTAGTGCTCATTCATAATTAGGATTGATTTGATTTAAGGAGAATACCAGGACTAGGTGTCCCTGATTTAATTCTACTGTTAGGTAAATAAGGTTGCTACATAGGCCATGTAATTCTATTGTATTTTAATACAAGGGTATAATCCAAGGTGGGTAGAATATACGTTTGGTATGTTTGGCCTTCATAGAATTCAATTCCTAATTTTGATCATTTTTGTGCCATTTTATCTTTTGCCTTCTCTAAACCTCGTTTTATTTTCAAAACTATTTTGTAATCGTTTTATTTTTAATTCTTAATCTTGGTTCAATTATCTATATATTAATTCAAGTCGTCTTCATTCATTTTGCGATCGTTTTGTTTTCAAAACTGACACTTTTATTCAAGGACATATACTTACATTTTTTTATCATGCTTGACTTATTTGAATTTATAGAAGCCCCTTGAAATTTTTATAGATATAGTTGAAATAATTTTCGATGACTTGCAATGGTAAGGCAGATGTGCACTATCCCCATTTATTTGAATTATGGAGACTGCGGGTTCACTGCAGTTAGCAGCACATTGGCCTGGCATGATCCCTAAGTTGAAATAATTTCTAGTATGCGTAGGTTTTCAAATATTACTAAAACTATATCCTAGTTGTATTATTGATCTTTTGATTTATATGCCAATATTGGGTAGAGTTGGTAGAGTGTTCGATAACATATTATACTTGAGTCATGAAACCAAGGGTTCACGGCAGCCAGATGTACACTGACGAGGCGTAGATTCTTGGTTAAATGACTTCGGATATACTTATGATTTTTAATATCCTAGAAGCTATATGTTTTATTGGCATACGACTATTAATTTTTTAAATTGATTTGATGTCTTGCTTCTTATTACCACCTTCTCAACAATTGGTAGTTCTCTTTCTATCCTATTTCGATTCTATCCTTAACCGAGCCTAGATTTTAATTAACCCTTTTGACTATAATTTGTGGATAATATTTTTAGTCGTACCTAGTTGTATCCTTTGAAATTTCGAGAACGAAATTTTTCTAAGGTGGGTAGATTTGTTAGTCCACTTTCCAATTTTTTATTTTATTTTGATTATGATTAACTTTTATGGTCATTAGGATTTGTACCTAAGCTCATAAGAGAGCTATGATCATATTATGATCATTTGGCCCTTATATAGTTGATATAAGCATTGTTTAATTATTTTATAGCTTATTATAATTTTAGAGTTTTAAATATTTATTTATTAAGGTTTAATATTTTTAATGACTTTCAAGATTTTACAATAGGTTTATTTGAGACTATTTTGAGACCCAGTATTTTTTGTAGGCTCTAGTAGGTTATAAATATTTTCTATAATTTTATAAAAAATTTCTGTAATTTTTAGATATTTATTTTATTAAGTTTTATATATTTTAAAGGCTTCCAAAATTTATTATGAGGCCATTTGAGACTAATATGAGATAAATTACTTTTATTTATATTCTAGGAGGTTTGATATATTTTTGTAATTTTCTACAAATTTTTAGGAATTTTTAGGATTTTACTTGAGTTTATTTGGCCTTAGAATATTTTTAAATCATTTTCTGAAAATTAATTATCTAGTCATACCCAGTCAGCACTGGCCGGGCCCAACTGTCATCCATCGCAGCACCCAGTTAGCGTGTGCTGACTGTACCCACATGTTTATATATATATATTATATATATATATATATATATATATATATATATATATATATATATATTATATATATATATACGCAGAACAGTAAACCCTAATTAATCTTGGCCGTTTTGGGGGAGACTTGTTCCAAGGAGACCCCCGACTTCCCGAGGTGATTGCCGTCAACTCCAACCTCGGATTCGTGCGCCGTTTTTTTTATTGGATTCGTCTCGAGGTAAAATTTCTGAATATGTAATTATTTCGTATAATTTGTTCCTAAATTTCTGGAGAATTCATAGAGTGGCAGTTGTCCGAAACTTGAATGTTTTGATGGTTTCAAGATTTCGGGAGGACCGAAATCGAAATCATGAACCGTTTGAAGTTTCGGAAAGCCAACACAGAGCTCTATAAAATATATTTTCCCTAAAAATTAATTAATTCATATAGTATTTTAGTTATTCTGTTGAACTCAGAAATGATCGATTAATCACCGTTTTGGTCACGATTAGCCATAATGGCGATATCCTTTGACCAAAGCGTGATTTCGTGGCACGGTTGAATCCAGCACACTCATGGCACTGAAATCTACGAAATTGAACTTTTCAAATCTAGAGTTCACAATGTTTGACTATATTGTCAACGACACGCCTAGATTGGCGTGCCATAGTTTTCAAAATTGGAAACATGACTTTTGATGACCAAACTTGCATGTTTAGATTATATTCAGATTATTATTAGGTTAAATTAGATTTAAGTAATTTATTCCAGAATTAACTATTATTAGATTAGTTAACCCATTAGCCATTATTCCATGAATTTAGAACTAGAACCTTAGAATTGACTTGTATTTTTGTGCATGGTTCGTGGTACGATGTATGCTATAGGTTGACAGATTCTAGATTGACAATCCCCTCATCCTCGATTTTGACTACGATTTGTGTAAGAATTGAGGCAAGTACAATATTGCATTTATGTTTTAGTTTATTATAACATTTTCTCTATCGTTTCCTTGTTCGATATCCCGTTGAGATATTGCTTGATATTTCGTTGAGACACGATTGTGACACCGTTGTTATTGTATCCTTCTTAGTGTATCATTGACCGTTATTGATTGTTAGAGAGTCGGGAGGGGAAATACTTGTAAGTACGTGAATAAATCCAACTATTTTGATTGTGGATAGCTAAGTCATACACCCTACGTACAGTTAGCGGTACCCTATTATTGTGGATAGCCATCGTATGATGTGCCATATTAGCCCAGACGTTCACGTATTAAAAGGTATTTGACACACACATAATGGTTCCTATTTTTCCTTTATCTAGTCCATTATCTTGTTAGTTCACATCTTGCTAGTTTACATCTTGCCAGTTCATACCTTATTAGATCACATCTTGCTAGTTTACATTTTGCCAGTTCATATCTCGTTAGTTTGTACCTTTCTAGTTACATTCTGCTAGTTCATATATTGCTAGTGCTAGTTCATATCATGTTAGTTCATCTCTTGCCAGTTCTTTATATACTCTTTGCCATCATGGTTTCTTATTTTTCTAACTTATTTTGGACTAACAATATTAATTAATATGGTTGTACTCTTCTCCTTTCTGACTGGATCGTTGTTATAGGTGAGGTTGACATGCGTACTCTTGCTATGGACCATACGAGGGGGAGATAGAGACTCGAAGGCCAAACCATAGAAGACTAGTTAGATGTGTGGTAGTTTTCTATAATTGTAAAAGCTTACATTCTTCTTCAAATGTAAAACTTCTATATTTTATAAAATTGATTTAGTTGTTGTGAATGAACAGTTAGTATTTTTGAGCACTTTGTTTATTGGAGGGTAGACAGCATACTACCGCCAATACCGTGGCGTAGGCTAGGCTTGGACATGCACTCGTATCCCGAAAAGTGGGTACGGGTCGTGACATCTGGAGAGGGGGTCCTTTGCTATGGTACTGGTGCTCCTTGTGCTCGTCCTTGGTCAGTGCGATCAGCGGCCTCCGGATAATCCTTGACTTGATGGACAGGCAATCCACAAACAAGCATAGCTTCAGTCTCTTGCGGCACGCAACATAGTGGTATCCTGGGCGGCGACAGAAATCGCAAGTGATAGCCGACTGGATCTGAGTTTGAATCTTCTGCTGCGACTGAAGTGCTGGCTGCTGAAATCTAGTGCTCCACGGCCATTTTGATCCGTGACCTGGTGGCAATCCTTCATTCGGTGGACAGAATATCTACAATATAAACAGAATTCGAGCCTCTTGCGGTACTTGTCAACATAATGTCCCGTCCTCTTGCAGGACACATAATGAAGATAGGCCTGAATCTGCTTCTGATGATGTGACTGAAGAAGCGCCGTCTGAGTGTTACGACGCTTTGTGAGTCGAGAGTGTTTGCTATCTCCGTCATAAGTCTTCAGGTCTCTCTTAGCCTTCAACTTCCCGTCTTGTTCTGTTGTCCATGCTACGTTCTGGATCTCCTGTTTGGTGATTTCAACCTTCAGAGGAGTCGGATCCTCGGAGACTTGGATGACCTTCGGAAGTGGCAGCTCGAAGTTCTCGATCTTCTCCTCGGTGCAAGGATGCACTCAGTGTTAGAGAAGTCCAAATGTTTGAGAGTCTGGAAATCAGAAGTCCTCCCAGGACAAAAAGCGCATCTACAAGTCTAGCTCAAGAAATGATGGATGCTCCCTCGGGTCATCAAGAAACTCCTGGAACATCTCATAAACTTCGTACTACCAATGGTGATAGTAGGGACGACAGGAGGTAGTGAAAGCTCGGAAGCCTCAAGTACAGGTGAATCAACAATTTCGGTGTTGCGTGTCGGAACCATCTGAAAAAATAGAAAACTGTTAAAATGCCTAAACCCTAAGATAATAAGCAACCTTAAGGTAATAAGCAATCTAGTAAATACACCTATAACCATTTTCCTGCAATCCTATGATGTGATGAGTTTTCCCTAGATTAGCAAGTCTCCCAATAGTACCCTATAGCCTAAATACTATTCGGACGGACCTGCAAGGGCCACCACTAATAACATGTCACGATGCGCTCCCGAATATTCAGATACGATCGGACACGCCCAGCCAACGTTGGAAGACGTAACGCAGTAAGTGTACAATACTAAGGAAAATTCAAAAGCACCAGATAATATAAATATCACAGCATCTATGATCGTTCCCAGAGAGTCACTACTCTAGTCATTATTACAATTTATACTTGAATAATATCGGAGACAAATCCGATAACCAGAATGAAATACAACTATGAATTCTCAATATATATCTAGAAGTAAAACTAAACAAATCTAAATCTGTAGTCTCTAAATCTAAGTCATGGCTCCATCCTGTTTAGCTAAGATCCTGGGCTCTGGCCCATAAAGGTGAACAAGGTCCTCAAGTATACCTATAACATATCATGTCAGGAGCGGAGCAAAGTTTAATTCTAGGTAATGAACAAGAACATCATGATATGGAAATGAGTACAAGAGAACATGAAGATGTAAAGTACTGGAAGTAAAGAATATGAAAGTACAGAAATATAAATACAAGAAGTACATGAAGTAAATCCTGAACATGAAGTACAAGAACCTGACATGTGCACAATGTTTGAAATACAACTAGCATATGTGACCGGCTAGGGTCAATACAGGAATAATCACAGGAAATGGGTACGGCTTAAGGTCCCACGTGCACTGTGTGAGACCTAAGCTATCAACCTGAATTTATGATCTTTGGGTTTGGTCACATATCTAGTATATTTCCCTCCCCGAGTATAAGTAAATACAGGAACATAAAAGTACAAGAGTATATGATATTATGTCACATCGTGTCATCAAAAGGAGTATAAGAGATGAATGTAAATGCACAAGACCATATAAAGTACTTACCTTGCTCAGCCGGGTGATCAGGAATAGGAAAATAGAAATCTGTCTGTCCTCCTGAATATGAGTACAAGTGAGTTAAACTCTAGTTATTCTAACCACTATACTATATTAATCTATAAAATATTAGTTAAAAAATTATAGAAAATATTTATCCTAGCAGGAAAAGGATGATTAGCCACTTATATAGCTAAACAACTAGCCTACTAAAAGTCAGCTAGCTGAGCCAAACATATAGATAAAACTAGCATTAAAGTGGCTTTCTTTATGGAAAGTCACATAGATTTAATAGGAAAACTAGATTATGAGCATGAGCTTGGTTTCTATTGATCAAGGATTTAGCACAAAGCCAACCCTCCAATATCTGACTTGACCTTGCCACTCCATACCAGACACGGCTTGGACACGAACCTACACAGGAACAAATGAAAAGCATACACGCACCCAGTTTGACATGCACAACATCTGCACTTGACAACACTCCTGGACACAACCAGATGACTAGACATGAACAAGAATGGCACGCACACATGAACACGACACCTTTATGGACAATTCTACACATTAAAATTTGCAGTAAAGTACACTCTACCACATCGAAATATAAGAGAAATACCTGAAGAGGAGGAACCAAAAAGAATGAGGACTCAATCCAACGTGTCGGACACTGTTTTGAGTCCAATACAATTCTCTGCGTCTCTGGATTCAGAAATCCTAATTCAGACATTCCATCAAACACTTGATCAACGTCGATTCGATAAGATCATCTCTGATCTCTTTAAATCATTTATTCAGAAATTTCTCCAAAAAAATTAACAAATCAAGAATTCAGATCCACTATTAGCGAATCAGTCGATCAAGATTTGAAATTTTGGTAAAGACGAAAGAGACTAGACCGAGTACTCGCTGGTTCTCGCCTCAGTGTGGGCCGTCGGGATGGAGACCCCATAGAGAGGAATTCAAGATCGATGGAGGAAGAGCCGCTCGCTGATGGGGTCGGAGTCCAGTCATCGTCGACTCTCTTCGCTCGTCGAAAAGAGTTTGCCTATCACTGCTGTTGACGACAGGAGGAGCCACGTGTCAATCCGCCTCTCGCCATGTGAGAAAGAGTGCGCCACGTCGCCTAAGAGAGTTACCTTGCTGTCGAAGGAGGAACGGTAGAGGATCGTAGAGACCTCATCGCCGGAGGAGACGATCTGACCGCCGAGATAGAGCATCCGCTGTCGTCGTCAGAAAGATCATCGGGAGAGCTGCTCGCATGTACCGACTTGAAGGAACAGCGCTTGGTCGTCGTCTATGTGACTCCCAAAATCATGTTTGGTAAATTTTAGAATTTTTTCTAATTTTTTTCTTGAATTTAAATATTGCTTCTTACGAAAACCTATTTTCGATTTAAAATAAATTTCGGATTTTCCTCAATTTGAAAAGTATTTTAATACTAATTGCGTATTTCAGATGAAGTGCAATATTGTTAATGTTAATAATATTTTAAGTTGTATTTAATTATTAACTATTAATTATAATAATGCGGTAATTGTTCCTTGTTAGTATTACTTGGCTGGCAGTAATTAATTAACTGCAATTTGTTATTTAGCGTGTCTTTGAATAATTGGTTACTTGTTAAGGGAAATAACTAATTTTATAGTTATTTTAGGCTGTTTTGAATAACTATTGATTGTTGAACATTTGAAAATCTGTGGGAGCCTTTTCATTTGAAAATCTATTTTCCTTTTGATCTGGTTAAAACTATTTGAAATATTGGAGAGAATATTTTGGTTTTGGAAAACTGTTTGAAAAATTATTTTGAATTTGAAATTCTGTTATTAGTATTCTATATTAACCCTAGATCTACAAGTATTTACCTACACTGCCACTATACTAGACCCCAGATTTATCACTATTCACTACTGTGCCACTCACACACCATATTATTTTATAAATTTATACGCAGCCCAATACAATTCTGACAAGCACAGTACACGTCTCAATCTCTCCCTCTACAATTTCTCTCTCTCCTCTCTCCGTACTCTCCTTCGCCGGAGCACCACCGCCACTCCGGCCGTCACTCCACCACCACCAGCTCGTAGACCACCCCGAAGAGACACCGCGTCGTCGTCGTCGAGCAGCGAGCCGCCTCGACTGTCGAGCCCGCCTCGACTGTCGAGCCACTGACGAGCTTCGTAGACCGCACCGCTTCGTGGTTCGTGCACCGCCGTCAGCAGTGAGCCACCTCGGGCCGTATGCACCGCCAGCTTGCTCAAAGTGTCGAGCTGTCTCCTCGACTGCCGTACCATCTCGACTGTGGTGCAGCCTCGAAGATCGTGTGCATCTCATCAGTCGTCGTCTGCGCTGCCACCTTGGGCAGTGGGCCACCGCCATCGGTGACCAGAGCACCGCCCTACGGAGCCGCCGAGTCACGGACGCTCACCGCTTCGCTTCGCCGAGCCACCGTCGGAGCCACCGAGTCGTCACTGGATCGACCCAGAGCCGCCGACCAGCCAGATCTACCCGCCGCCGAGGTAACAACCATCTCGATCAACTTGAATCCCCTTCCTTGTCCATCATGCTTCAAGATCTAGGGTTTTGATTCTAGAATTAGGGTTAGGGTTTCGACCTAGGGTTTTTGGAAGCTGGGGAAGAACCTAGAACTAGGGTTTTCGTCGGAGAAGACGAGTGGGGCGGGAGATCTCTCGAACCTTCGCTGAAGTTTCTGGTCGGGGCCGGTTTAAGAAATGGCTGAGAGAGAGAAGGCAGATCGGATTATAATAGATATGGTTGGGCCGGGTCTTGTGGGCTGGGTCCCTGGGCCAGTGAATGGGCTGTTAATTAAAGGAAATTAGATTTAAATTCGTTATCTGTTATTATCAGTGAGTGAATGGGTCTCTGGGCCAGAGTCCGGGCCACAGAAGTCGGGCTGGATTGGGCTGAGTGGTTTTAGATATTAAGTTAAATTTATTAACAGAGATTAGAGTTGAGGGCTGGGCCAATAGTTTGGGCCAGGGTCGGGTTTAGAGTGAGGGCTTCATTTTTGGTTGTTAAGAAATTTTATTATATTTAAAGAGGTGATTAATTCAGGCTGGGTATAGGGCCAGTATGTTGGGCTGGTATTATTTAGTGATGTTTTGCTAGTAGTTAAATTCTAATATTGATAATAAATTACTTTGCTAACTAACATTTTACTTAGCTAGTTTTCTAATTATTTCTTGTAGCTAGTGTGTATATATATGGTTAGCTAGACTATATTTAGTGATTTAGCCTGTTAATAATTAGTTAGTTAATTGTTAAATTGAGATAATATTTTAATATCAATATTTTGTGAAATTCTAGCTAGTAGTTATATGAGTTGTAATTACTACCTTGCT
The DNA here is from genome assembly GCA_029216955.1 of Iris pallida. Classification (NCBI taxonomy): domain Eukaryota; kingdom Viridiplantae; phylum Streptophyta; class Magnoliopsida; order Asparagales; family Iridaceae; genus Iris; species Iris pallida. Next base: position 57,708 of record JANAVB010042195.1, read on the forward strand.
AATAAATATTTCTAAAAATTATAATTATTACTTGTTATAATTATTGAAGCATATTAACAAATGTTATAAGATTTTACTAAAACAAGTTCGTATTTTTAATTATTACTATTGTGCAAATTATTCAAAAGGATTTTGTCTACCTAATATTATTTTGCTAATAAAATGTTTCTAGTATTTAAAAGTGATATTATTATTATTATTTTGATCAAATCATGTTATCAATATTTTCATAGTAATTAGTTAGTTTATGGTTAATAAAAAGTATCTTCTAAACACAAATGATTTCTCACTAAAGATGGTATAAAAGTATTTTCCTAGAAACCTTATTTTGATCAAGCCAGTATATAATAACTGGTATATGGTTAGTAGCATTGTCAACTAGTTAGCAATAGTTAGCTAATGATCTTTAGTTCAAAACCCTAAATAACTTATACAAATATAACAGGTGAATCATTGCAACCATGCAGTACTACTCTCGTGCAACCAAACCGAGGCAAGTACACCGGCTCGAACTCTTTACTCTATATTTTCTGTCTTGCTTCATGTTCTCATGTTGACACGTTGTACACACGATTGTTCATTGTTCACTGTTCATCGTTCATCGTTCATTGTTCATCGTTCATAGTTCATTGTTCTTACTTGTACATTGGGGTGGGGAAATACTACATATATGTGACCAATCCTATTTTAGTTAGGCATTAACTAATAGCTTAGGTCTCACACCGTGCACGTGAGACTCTAAGCCGTACCATTGATTGTTCACTGTTCACTGTATACCCAGCCGGTCACATACTCTGATAGTTATTTCAAATGCATGTTCACTAATAGAATAGTTTCATTGTTTCTAGATCTGGTACTATAGTTTCATTGTTACTCCTGTGTATTGTTTCATATTCCTGTCTTGTACCATAGTTCATATCGTGATTCTTTTTCATGCACTTCAGTTTACATTGTTTAGAGCTTCTTGTCGGGGTTGTACTTTGCTTTTTCCTGATAGGATCGTTGCAGGTGAGTGGGAGATTACATGGAGCTGGTGATTGCTTGGATATTGTAGCTTTTATTTCAGTTTATTTTTCTGGAGATTGTATTGTAGATATTCATTATTGTATATTATTTCATTTGACCGGATTTGTCTCCGGCTGAGTTTGTATTTAAAACACTTGATGGATATTGGTGATTTCTGGAAACGTTATAAAAGCTGTGTTTTGGTTTACATTACATTGTGACTTTGAGTTTTCCTTAGTATTGTACAGCTTACTTCTCGTGTCCAACGACGAAGGCTGGGCGTGTCCGACTCGTATCCGATTATTCGGGAGCGGGGCGTGACATGTTTTTAGTGGTGGCCCATACAGGTCTATCCTAATGACAATTAGGCTATAAAGTGTTATTGGGGGACCAGCGGAAGCTAAGGAAAACTCATCACAGCATAGGATTCGTGGGAAATTGTTACGGGTATGGTTTTACTAAAATTTCTTATAGTTAGGCCTATCTAATCAATTTTATGTTTTGCAGGGTGGTTTAGACACGCAACACTAAGGTTATTAATTTTCCTGTACTTTAAACTTCTGAGGTTATTTCCTATATGTATTTTGCTAGTATAACTAGTTGATTACTAATAGCTGATTTGTCTTTAGATTTTCTCGTAGCACGTAGAATTTTTCCTAAAATTTCTTATTGTTATTCAAAAACCTTGTTTCTAATTTGAGATTTTATTTCCTATGGAGATTTGTTTTTGTAGTCATTTTTGTCTTACTGTTTGTGTTCTTATAAAACTTAATGTTTTCTAAAAAGCATATATTTACATCATTTTCCATCATGATTTTAACTTTTGGAATTTTTTTGAATTTTCATAAACTCTTTTGAAATTTATGGACAAAGTTGAAAGAATATTCAACGACCTACTATGGTGTGGCAGATGCGCACTGCAGTCATTTATCTGGGTTACGGAGACCGCGAGTTCACTGCAGTCAGTTGCGCGCTGGCGAGGCAGGAGCTCTAAGTCAAAGTAATTTTAGGTATTCATAGGTTCTCGAATATTATTGAGGCTATGTCCTAATCAGAAAATTTTGATCTCTTGAGTTGTTTTTTAATATGGATAAAGTTGATAGAAATTTCGGTAAATTAATATTATTTAAATCATTGAGCCAAAGGTTCATTGCAGCCAGATGTATACTACACTGGCGGGGCATGAACTCTAGGCAATGTGATTTCAGATATATATGATTTTCGGATATTATTGAGACTGCATCCATGTTATATACCATGCTTGATCTTTTATTGTCACTGACAATTTTATTAGGAATTATCTTGATTTTGGCTATATTTGAATGTTGTAGCAGTTTTCAAAAAAAAAACATTTTGTTACCCAAGGTTTCTTATATAAATTTCTCTTCACTTTTCTAGAATGTATTATGACAATGATAATGAACATACCTATATGATTTTGATTTCTGGATAGTTTTGTCCTAAATGATTTTTCATAATGTTATGACTGTCTTTTTGGGTGCCATTCTTACTATGTGAAACTTTGATTTTTCTCATGTTTAGAATTCATCATACTTGAAAATATTTAAAAAAATGGATCATTTTAGAAAAATCATGATTTTATTAGTTGTATTAATTCTGATATTATGTTTAATTAATCATTTTCAAGTTTTTGTATTTTAATTATGTTTACCATGCCATTTGAAATTTCGAGGATGAAATTTTCGTAAGGGGGGTAGATTTGTAACTCCCAAAATCATATTTGGTAAATTTTAGAATTTTTTCTAATTTTTTTCTTGAATTTAAATATTGCTTCTTACGAAAACCTATTTTCGATTTAAAATAAATTTCGGATTTCCTCAATTTGAAAAGTATTTTAATACTAATTGCGTATTTCAGATGAAGTGCAATATTGTTAATGTTAATAATATTATTTAAGTTGTATTTAATTATTAACTATTAATTATAATAATGCGGTAATTGTTCCTTGTTAGTATTACTTGGCTGGCAGTAATTAATTAACTGTAATTGTTATTTAGCGTGTCTTTGAATAATTGGTTACTTGTTAAAGGAAATAACTAATTTTATAGTTATTTGAGGCTGTTTTGAATAACTATTGATTGTTGAACATTTGAAAATCTGTGGGAGCCTTTTCATTTGAAAATCTGTTTTCCTTTTGATCTGGTTAAAACTATTTGAAATGTTGGAGGGAATATTTTGGTTTTGGAAAAATGTTTGAAAAATTGTTTTGAATTTGAAATTCTATTATTAGTATTCTATATTACCCCTAGATCTACAAGTATTTACCTACACTGCCACTATACTAGACCCCAGATTTATCACTATTCACTACTGTGCCACTCACACACACATTATTTTATTATATTTATACGCAGCCCAATACAATTCTGACAAGCACAGTACACGTCTCAATCGCTCTCTCTCTCTGTCCCCTCTCTCTCTCTACAATTTCTCTCTCCTCTCTCTGTACTCTCCCTCGCCGGAGCACCACCGCCACTCCGACTGTCACTCCACCACCACCAGCTCGTAGACCACCCCGAAAAGACACCGTCATCGTCGTCGAGCAGCGAGCCGCCTCGACTGTCGAGCTATGACGAGCTTCGTAGACCGCACCGCTTCGTGGTTCGTGCACCGCCGTCAGCAGTGAGCCACCTCGGGCCGTGTGCACCGCCAGCTCGCTCGAAGCAGTATCGAGCTGTCTCCTCGACTGCCGTACCGTCTCGACTGCGGAGCAGCCTCGAAGATCATGCACGTCTCATCAGTCGTCATCTGAGCTGCTACCTTGGGCAGTGGGCCACCGCCATCGGTGACCAGAGCACCGCCCTACGGAGCTGCTGAGTCACGGGCGCTCACCGCTTCGCCGACGAGCCACCGTCGGAGCCACCGAGTCGTCACTGGATGGACCCAGAGCCGCCGACCAGCCAGATCTACCCGCCTCCGTGGTAACAACCGTCTCGATCTACTTGAATCCCCTTGTCCATCATGCTTCTAGATCTAGGGTTTTGATTCTAGAATTAGGTTTAGGGTTTCGACCTAGGGTTTGTGGAAGCTGGGAAAAACCTAGATATAGGGTTTTCGCCGGAGAAGATGAGTTGGGCGGAAGATCTTTCGAACCTTCGCTGAAGTTTTGGTCGGCCGATTTAAGAAATGGCTGAGGAGAGAGAAGGCAGATCGGATTATATTAGATAGGGTTGGGCCGGGTCTTGTGGGCTGGATCCCTGGGCCAGTGAATGGGCTGTTAATTAAAGGAAATTAGATTTAAATTCGTTATCTGTTATTATCAGTGAGTGAATGGGTCTCTGGGCCAGAGTCTGGGCCACAGAAGTCGGGCTGGATTGGGCTGAGTGGTTTTAGATATTAAGTTAAATTTATTAACAGAGATTAGAGTTGAGGGCTGGGCCAATAGTTTGGGCCAGGGTCGGGTTTAGAGTGAGGGCTTCATTTTTGGTTGTTAAGAAATTTTATTATATTTAAAGAGGTGATTAATTCAGGCTGGGTATTGGGCCAGTATGTTGGGCTGGTATTATTTAGTGATGTTTTGCTAGTAGTTAAATTCTAATATTGATAATAAATTACTTTGCTAACTAACATTTACTTAGCTAGTTTTCTAATTATTTCTTGTAGCTAGTGTGTATATATTAGCTACTATATATTAGTGATTTAGCATGTTAATAATTAGTTAGTTAATTGTTAAATTGAGATAATATTTTAATATCAATATTTTGTGAAATTCTAGCTAGTAGTTATATGAGTTGTAATTACTACCTTGCTAATAAATATTTCTAAAAATTATAATTATTACTTGTTATAATTATTGAAGATATTAACAAATGTTACTTATAAGATTTTACTAAAACAAGTTCGTATTTTTAATTATTACTATTGTGCAAATTATTCAAAAGGATTTTGTCTACCTAATATTATTTTGCTAATAAAATGTTTCTAGTATTTAAAAGTGATATTATTATTATTATTTTGATCAAATCATGTTATCAATATTTTCATAGTAATTAGTTAGTTTATGGTTAAAAAAAAGTATCTTCTAAACACAAATGATTTCTTACTAAAGATGGTATAAAGTATTTTCCTAGAAACCTTATTTTGATCAAGCTAGTATATATGTATAACTGGTATATGGTTAGTAGCATTGTCAACTAGTTAGCAATAGTTAGCTAATGATCTTTAGTTCAAAACCCTAAATAACTTGTACAAATATAACAGGTGAATCATTGCAACCATGCAGTACTACTCTCGTGCAACCAAACCGAGGCAAGTACACCGGCTCGAACTCTTTACTCTGTATTTTCTGTCTTGCTTCATGTTCTCATGTTGACACGTTGTACACACGATTGTTCATTGTTCTCTGTTGTCACGCCCCAGAACCAGAATACTGGAGAGCGGGGGCAGACATAGCCAGCTAGTATAACGGAATGGAATCCACACCGCTATACGGTCACGGCTGTCTAGATATGTGAGGGTTTCACTACAATCCATCAGTCTCTTAGGGTCATAAAATAGCCTATTGTCTCAATCTCAACCAACTAATAATAGTTACAAGATGTCAGACCACCAAATACACAATAGTAAGGCGTCCCATACATTATATATTCGGGATGATCATGAAGCTAGTCGTTACAAAATGTGAGGACTAGCAAGAGTTCAGTCATACATGATCAACCTCCGGGGCTTGTCAATCATGTTACAGCTCGTGGACAGACAGTAAGTAAGTACAATCGAGCTAACACTTGCTCGTCGGCTAAACGCCTCAAAAAATAATTTACAATATTACAGTAGGAGAACAAAAGAAACCACTCGATGCCCTGGTTATGCCTGGTGACCACCATCGGGCTGAAAAGCAGGGTGATCCTTTGGTGCTGCTCCGGTATCTGGCCATACAAAATCAGCTGGGTCAGACCCCAGAAAGAGCAAGTGCCACAAAGGAGGCTTCACTTAAGAACTAAAACCAACAAATCATTATCATTCAATATATAAGAAAACAACAATAAGTAACACAGATTGAGGTTTGTGCACTACCAATGCACTTATCCCAAATCAAGAAAATAATTGAGTGACATCATTGACATACGATAACTTGAGAATCATGCTAAATAAAATATAGCTGGACAATATATGAAGAGAAGACGAAGGTACTATTCCGAAAGCCAGGTTACAATCCTTAAACCAAACAAGGACCGAGATTGTAACCCTTCGCCTGAACAGAACTTAGTCTCTGATCATTTATTGTAAAGGTGCCAATCATTAAGGTGAAAAGGAGAGAGCACAATGATAAAAGTGACAATGAAGAGTGCAATACGCTAGAGTGACAATAGAGTACAATCGTTATAGTAACAATATGGAGTGACAATCATTCTGGTACAATCTTGCAATCAATCACTTCTAGACAATACTATACTGGACTAGACTCCATCCAAGCAATCACGGCCAATCATTGCCTACGGCTTTCTACATTAACTAACTAGGTTATCACAATCCTAGTTACTAGCAAGATGGAATGCGATGCTCCAAGTAGTCACAGGCCCTGCAGCTATCCAGGTTATCCAGGCGAACATTATAGTGACAATTTAGAGAGTACAATGCATTAGAGTGACATTAGAGTTCAATCATTTAAGTGACAATGGTGGGTGCCCCACATAACAGTGGGCTGGAAATGTGCCCTACTCGTCGGCAGGCTACAAGTCCAAAATTTGCAGCCGGGATAACGGGATCGCCTGTAACTGGGGAACATCTCTTCATGACTAGTGAATTATTCTAGTCGTTAACCTTAGTCCATTTCAGTAGGTACTCCTGACCGTGGTACTCAGGAGTCCCCTCCTAGACATGATGCAAGACAGGACTGGATTATTTGTACAAGCACAATCGCCCACGGTGTCCAGGTTACTTATACGGGTCAGGTCATGTCAGGTAGCGTCGCAACAGCTGTTCAAGATATATCAGGTCAGGTTATCATGCCAAGTGTACTTTGTTAGAGTGCACCACGGCGGGCCACTATCATGTCATGTCAGTTTATCATTTCAATCATGTCAATCAAGTTAGGACAAAAGGCGTAAGGATATAAAATGGGCGTAAAATATACAATAAAGGGGTTACAAGACATGGAAAAATAGTAATAAAATAACAGTACACCAGCTATAGGAGAGCCATGCGGCTCAGGTATATGCGGTCAGGAATGATCTCATGCGGCTGGAGGAGAACAGTCCATGCGGCTGAATAGGGTCAAGCTCATGCGGTCTGGGAAAGAAGTTCATGCGGGTCGGGGATTAAACCTTCATGCGACTAAGGAGTTAGTCCCTGCGCCATAGGCCATGCGACTAAACAGTACAGCAAGGCTTATGCGGCAGGAAGGAAACTTTGCCGCATAAAGACTATGCGGTTAAGTTCATGTGGCTATGAACAGTTCTTCTTCTCCATCCTTCCGAAGAGAAGAACTCTTCAAGCCATGGCTCCCAAGCTCCATGAACCTTTCATCCTGAGTCCAAATCCAACTTCCATAGGTCAAGATAGGACAGAACGAAATGCTCTACAACATGGAACCATCAGAACTTATAAAAACAAGATTAAATAGATCAAAACCCACCAAAATAGTATAAACTTAGATCTACAAGAATCTAGCCATAGAAAGTAGAAATGCCAAGTACTAAAGTAGTTAAAATGCTGTAAGGAAGAGAAAAGCAATAAAATTAGATTCCTTCATGAAGCAAGTTGCACTTGCCTAGACCCCTCTTCCCTCTGGTAGGTGAGGAGTAAATAAGAAGAAGAAGATTAATGAAGAGAGAGAAAGGAGAAGGGGTTAATAAATGGGGATGGTGGTGGTAGGTAGGGGGTTCACCCCTATGGTTCATAATGAACCAAGGCAAAACCAAGCCAAGCCGAACCAACCAAGGAATAAACCAAGCCTCACTAATCAAAAATAAACCAATGAACCATTAAAACCATTTAAACTATCAATGCCAATAAAACCAAGTCAATGCAAAATAAACCAAGATAACTAATCATGACTAAATAAAATATGGGTCCAAAACACGTATACGTACACTATATACGTATCGCGAATTTGGGACATTACAACTGTTCATCGTTCATCGTTCATTGTTCATCGTTCATAGTTTATTGTTCTTACTTGTACATTGGGGTGGGGAAATACTATATATATGTGACCAATCCTATTTTAGTTAGGCATTGACTAATACTTAGGTCTCATACCTTGTACGTGAGACTCTAAGCCGTACCATTGATTGTTCACTGTTCACTGTTTACCCAGCCGGTCACATACTTTGATAGTTATTTCAAATGCATGTTACACTGATAGAATAGTTTCATTATTTCTGGATCTGGTACTATAGTTTCATTGTTACTCATGTGCTATCGTTTCATATTCCTGTCTGTACCATAGTTTATATCGTGATTCTTTTTCATGCACTTCAGTTTATATTGTTTAGAGCTTCTTGTCGGGGTTGTACTTTGCTTTTTTCTGATAGGATCGTTGCAGGTGAGTGGAAGATTACATGGAGCTGGTGATTGCTTGGATATTACAGCTTTTATTTCAGTTTATTTTTTGGAGATTGTATTGTAGATATTTATTATTGTATATTATTTCATTTGACCGGATTTGTCTCCGGCTGAGTTTGTATTTAAAACACTTAATGGATATTGGTGATTTCTGGAAACGTTATAAAAGCTATGTTTTGGTTTACATTACATTGTACTTTGAGTTTTCTTAGTATTGTACAGCTTATTCGTCGTATCCAACGACGAAGGCTGGACGTGTCCGACTCGTATCCGATTATTCGGAGCGGGGCATGACAGTCTACAGTTGAGCGCCGTCGCACAATCGCCATCGCCACCGCCGGAGTAATTTGTCATGCCCCGATCCCGTAGAGTCATTTCGTCCTCGCTTCGAACTTTTTGAGACCGATCGTCCTCGCTAAGGTGTGATGCCGTACATGCCTAAGTTGTGCTTGCACAAGGCCAAGACCTGAAGCAAGACAAGACAAGATTGACAATACGCAGCAAAACATATTGTAGATAATTGAAGCAGCAGCGGACATATTTTAGAATACACGCATTGAACACAATGGTAACAAGAATAATTCTCTTTATTGATTTTATTTGAATAGATTACATGCTCTCGATTCTCTGTGATACAATATTACATCTTAGAACTTTCCAGAGTACAATGATCTCGTTTCCATACATACATCCCTTTATAACAAAACTAACTCTTGCAACAGATGTCTATCACTTGGCATCTCTTCTGATTTCTGGCTCTGAGGATGAGGCTCGGGCTATCCCTACGAACTATCCTTCTCGAAGCATATTTCCTTCATGCAGACTGATGGTGGGTCAGTATATCAGCATACTGGTGATTGTGAACAAAGAGTTACATTTGTCTGAAACGATCACTATTTATTTAGTGAGAAAAACATTTCTTGTGATATAATTTTGCTACTTTTTACCTATGTACATTTCATACATACAGAGTCAGTTTACATCTTTTTCGAAAATATCTTTGAAAAGCCATAATTCATTTCATTTCATCTCAAGCATACAAGGGGACTATTCATTTCAAGCACGATGACTATTCATCTCGTATGTTGTCACGACCCGCACCTGCTTTTTCGGATACGAGACGTGTCCAAGCCAGCCTACGTCCAGAGTCGGTGGTAGAACGCTGTCACGGCCAAGATGCTCAAAGTCACAAAATATAACATTTACTGCTCATTCACATTTCTAAATTTATTGCAACAGTTACATAATTTATATTTTAAAAAAATACAAAGTTCTCACAATTAATGTAAATAATACAACTGTTATCTATTTCTAGGTTTTTGTCTGCAAGTACACTCGTATATCCCAAAACTAAGTGAAGCCACAGCTAACCTAAAAAATGTTGGTTTTCAGTCAAAAATGGAATAAGCACACATATGACAAGCTATCCGAGACATAATAGAAATCATAAAACATGAAAATCATATGAGAAGTGAAGCAGGAGAGTAGACTAGTACATGTCATATCTAGAAATAAAGTGTAAGGATGATACATCGACTAGAACTAAATATGAAAAACATGGTGACCTGGCAAGTGTGAAGATATAAGATGAACGACTGAAAAGGAAACAAGACCTAACTACGTGTGTTGAAATATCAAGTTCGACATGTGAACGACTAAGGAGTAAATACGGCACCCTGCACGTGTCTTGTGCAGCTGATATCAGTCAAGATTAGACATTTTGGGGATAAAAGGGTAGTTCACATGTTTACTAAGATATTTCTCCGTCCAGCTAGTACTTATGGAATCAAGTCGCAAGCATGACAATCAAGAAGTATAAATAATCCATGATATTAATATCCGTATAACGAGCGTGTTAACAAGCAGAAAAAACATATGTATAACATGTAAATGAAACTATTAGAATCGAAAGTAATCAATATATGTACTTGCCTTGAGTTGGTTGCAGTTGATGCACGGTATGATTGTGTTAGCACAAATAGTCGTAGATGCCAAAAATACGCAAGATGATCTCAATTGATGAGACGGGCCTCTAAAATAAAAACAAAAAATAAAATATTTTGGAAAATTGTTGAAAAAAATATATGATGTATACTTTTCATCAGCGTTCTGAAACTTCAAACGGATCGTGATTCCGATTCCTAGTTCTCCCGAATCTCAAAACACCGAAACGTGTCAAATTTCGGACCACTGACACTCCACGAATTTTCCAAAAAATTAGGTAAAAATTATTTGAAAATAAATTTTATATTCAGAAAATAACCTCGAGACGGTGACAACAAAAATGGAGGTCAAACGGAGTCCGGAGTTGGAAGTTATGACCCTTCGAAATTGGTAAAATATTTGAAAAGGAATGCTGAATTTATGACAAATTTGGGATAATTATGACAAAAAAGAGAAAAATTTTGGAAAAGAAGGTATGAGAGATGATTTTATTTTATAGGTTCAATATATATAGATAATGGAAAGCAATTAGTGAATCAGGATATGATTAGAACTCAATCAATAAAGATATGATTAGGATTACCAACTAATTTAGATAGAATATGATTAGTTCAAATAATAAATATATATCTAATAATAATATGATTCAAATAGGATTATAATTTCTAACGGCAAGTCTCTCTATAAATTTAAATCAAATAAATTATTTAAATCCAAATCATATGAATTCAAATACAAATCTAAATCCAAATCAAATTCAACATAATAACTTTAAGATAAATTTAATGTTTATCAAAGCAATTTAAATCATATAATAGATAAATCGTTAAATCAAATAATATTTCTAGATTAGATAATTACTAATACCACAATTAGTCACCATAAGTATTTTAAATAATATTTGATGTTATCAAATAAGGTAAAATATATTTTAT
>JANAVB010042196.1:0-47500 GCA_029216955.1 Iris pallida
CAAACCAGCGGGATCAGCCCCGATAGCAAGTACCACAAGGAAGCACAAAAGTGAGATAAAACCCAAACAAATAAATAATAATACTAGTAATAATAAAAGCTTCCGGTCGTACCTCGGTCCACAGCCTGTCCTAGCACGATAGTCCACCCAACAACAAAACAAGGACATGGTTGGACCACGCACCATGAGTCCATGTCCCTTGGCTACTAACGGAAGTTATAAGGCACAGTCAAGTCATTTTTCAAAGGCCATTCATTCATGCGGCTTTCTATATTTGGGGAGTTATCCCCGCGATAAGGATTAAAAGGAATCCTCAGATCGTGTCAACCCAGCAGGGCTAGCCAAACCATAAGACATATAGCACATTGATTATGCACCGGTCCCCCGGAGGGCTACCGCGCTAAAACTATAACACATAGCTCGTAGGAGTCGGATATAGCCATCGCTATAGGCGAGTGAAACCATATCCGTGGTGGCCAACCCGACACGTCAGGACTGGTCTAGTATGGCACGATCTCGGGATTCTTCCCATCCAATGCATCTACCAAGTTAGTTGCCTAGTTAATCCCTAGGTTATTCTCGGAGTTCACATGTCGTGGTCACATGCTCACTCCCCTATATGTCGTACATTGTACGAGTACTCCAAGAAGTGATCCTTACGGGCTCATAGAGTCATACGTATGTACCCCCTTCTTGGTGTAATGCGACACACAACAATGCCACGTCATTGCTACTGACCAATTACTATGTAAATGCTGGACTCTTGGAGGTACTGACAGGTATCACATAGGAACACTTAGCACATAGGATAGCACATCGATGCTCACATAGATTGTACCTTAGTACACACATAGGGTTATCCAGCATACGCATAGGAGTTAGATCAGGAATGAGGACCAAAACACAAGAGGAAAATAGAACAAGAAGGTACTATGCACTTAGGGTGTGAAGAGCTCGCTAGTCATGAAGATTCTTGAAGCCAAGACAAAGATCTACAACTTTCATGTTGGGAGTTAGGAGAAATTCTGCCCACAATTCAGCCAAATAGGACTTAAAATAGCCAAAAACAGCCAAAATAGGCACTATGCGGCACTATTCAGCACTATTCAGCACTATGCGGCACTATTCAGCACTATGCGGTACTATGCAGCATCCTCATGCGGCTCGGTACTATGCGGCACTATGCAGCATTCTTATGCGGCTCGGCACTATGCGGCACTATGCAGCATTCTTATGCGGCTCGGCACTATGCAGCATTCTCATGCGGCTCGGCACTATGCAGCATTCTGCAGCATCCTCATGCGGCTCGGCGCTATGCAGCATTCTCATGCGGCTCGGCACTATGCGGCACTATGCAGCATCCTCATACGGCTCGGCGCTATGCAGCATTCTCATGCGGCTCGGCACTATGCGGCACTATGCAGCATCCTCATGCGGCTCGGCACTATGCAGCATTCTCATGCGGCTCGGCACTATGCGGCACTATGCAGCATCCTCATGCTGCTCGGCACTATGCAGCATTCTCATGCGGCTCGACACTATGCAGCATTCTGCAGCATCCTCATGCGGCTCGGCACTATGCAGTATTCTCATGCGGCTCGGCACTATGCGGCACTATGCAGCATCCTCATGCGGCTCGGCACTATGCAGCATTCTCATGCGGCTCGACACTATGCGGCACTATGCAGCATCCTCATGCGGCTCGGCACTATGCAGCATTCTCATGCGGCTCGGCACTATGCGACACTATGCAGCGGCACTATTCATCGTCCCTGCCAAAACCAGGACTGATGACATAGAAAATATCCAAATATTGTTTTGGCCATAACTTCCTCAAAACAAGTCGAAATCTAACTTTTCAAAGGTCAAAATTGTGTAGAATCAAATTTCCTACAACCTATGACCATTAGTTTTCAAAAATAACCAAGTTTGGTAGATCAAAACCATGTAAATACATAAAATTCTAGTTTTAGAAACTTAGATCTACACCAAACTAGCCATTAAAATCAAAAACTCCAAGAACTAAACTTGTAGAGAATGAAGAGAAGAACAATATAGACAAATAATATCAAAGGAAAAATCTAAAATGAAAAATGCACAAATCTCTACTTTTGAGCAAGTTGTACTTGCCTAAGGATGGTGGTTGAGGAAAATAAATGGAGGAGTGAATGAGGAGAGAGAGTGGGGAAGAGTATATAAATAGGGGTTAGGTTGGATTAAGAAAACCCTAACCTCTAAACATGCTCTAACCATTCCACTAATGACATGCTTAAAACTATATGCAACCATTAAATAATAACAAATAGAATTATGCAGATGCTAAATACGGGATACCATGTACAGAATTCATGAAAGAATACGTCTATTGGGATCGGGGAGTGACATCTCTATCCTCCTTAGAAAAATTCCGTCCTCGGAATTTCTGCCAAGACAAGATAGAGAAATTCGGGCAAGCAAGGTGTAATTACAATATACACAAGCAACATATCATTAGCAGTCATTGATCACATATTTCAAAATGGTGCAAAACATGCATGTAATCGGATTACCAAGGCATGAGGAGAAACATACCATCTGAGTCGAACAAGTGCGGATATCGAGATCTAATCTCGTCCTCGCGCTCCCAGGTTGACTCTCCCGGAGAGTGATGGCCCCAAGCGACACGGACAAGGTTAATAGTCCGGTTCTTAAGCACCTTCTCTCGCCGGTCTAAAATAGACACGGGTTGTTCCTCGTAAGTTAGGTCGGTACCAACGACTAACTCCGAATGATCGAGGACATGACTCGGATCCGGGACATACCCACGCAACTGAGATATATGAAACACATCATGTATGCCAGATAGCGAGGGAGGAAGGGCAAGCCGATAAGCAACATCGCCTACCCGAGCGAGAATCTCAAAAGGACCAACGAATCTCGGACTAAGCTTTCCTCGGTTTCCAAATCTAATGACACCCCGAGTAGGCGAAATCCGCAGAAATACTTGGTCACCAACGCCAAACTCTAGAGGCCTACGATACTGATCTGCCCAGTGTCGGTGTCTGTCCTGCGCGACTCGAAGCCGCTCTCTGATCAACTTGACTGTCTCCACTGTCTGCGTGATCATCTCTGGTCCCAACAATTTTCTTTCTCCCATATCGTCCCATGCCAGAGGGGACCTGCACTTCCTTCCGTATAATGCTTCAAACGGTGCCATCTGTATACTTGCCTGATAACTATTATTGTAAAAGAACTCTACTAAATGAAGATGATCTTCCCAAGTTCCGCCGAAGTCCAAAGTACAAGCCCGTAACATATCTTCCAAGGTCTGAATGGTTCTCTCTGATTGCCCGTCCGTCTGCGAATGATAGGCTGTACTGAACCTCAACTTAGTACCCAAACTTTGATGCAAACTTCGCCAAAAGTGAGAGGTGAACCGTGTGTCTCGATCTGATACTATGCTGACTGGAATACCATGCTGCCTTACAATCTGCTTCATATACATTTCTGCCAGCTGCTCAGTAGACTGTCCTACTCTGAAAGGAAGAAAATGAGCAACCTTCGTGAGCCGATCCACGATTACCCAAACTGCGTTTCGACCGGTCGGAGATCTAGGTAAACCGGTCACAAAGTCTATCGTGATGTGATCCTACTTCCACTCCGGAATAGGAAGCGGCTGTAACAATCCTGCTGGTCTCTGCTGCTCTGCCTTCACTTGCTGACATACCAAACATTTGGATACGAACCTCGCTATCTCCCTCTTCATGCCATTCCACCAAAAGTACTGCTTCATATCCTGGTACATCTTTGTGCCTCCGGGATGAATGAAATAAGGAGAACCATGAGCCTCTGACATAACTTCTTGTCGAAGGTCTCCACCTGGTACACAAAGACGGTTTTCGAACCTAAGTGTACCATCCTCATGGATTACTAACTCCTTCTTAAGACCTGACTCACACTCTGATCGAAGCTTCTGGATCCGCGGATCCTCTACCTGGGCTGCTCTGATCCTCTCTACTAAAGTAGACTGAATCTGTAAACTGGCCATAACTTCTGTATCTTGTGGCAAGATCACTTCAATTCCCATTTCCTGAAGGTCTTCCAAAATATGCCTTTGCGAGGTTAAAACGAATGCACCACCTCTCCTGCTCAAGGCATCTGCTACCACATTCGCCTTGCCTGGATGATACTGAAGATTTACATCAAAGTCCTTCAGTAACTCCAGCCATCTTCTCTGTCTCATGTTCAGGTCCCTCTGGGTAAATACATACTTTAAGCTCTTATGATCAGTGTAAATCTCTACTCGATCCCCATATAAATAGTGCCTCCATAACTTAAGCGAAAACACTACTGCTGCTAATTCCAGGTCGTGGGTCGGATAGTTCTTTTCATGGTCCCGAAGCTGTCGAGATGCATATGCTATCACCTTACCATGCTGCATCAATACACACCTAAGTCCCTTTCCGGATGCGTCACAATACACTGTAAACCCTCCCGATCCTACTGGAAGTGTCAAGATCGGGGTTGAGATTAATCTCTTCTTCAACTCTTCAAATGATGTCTGACATTCTGCTGACCAAACAAACTCTACATCTTTATACGTCAAACGCGTCAAGGGTGCCGAAATCCTGGCAAAATCTGCCACGAACCTCCGATAATAACCTGCCAATCCCAAGAAACTACGCACTTCTGCTACCGTCTTCGGAACTGGCCAATTCTCTACTGCCTCAACCTTCTTCGGATCTACTGACACTCCTGCTCCAGAAATAATATGTCCCAGGAACGAAATACGATCCAACCAAAACTCACATTTACTAAGCTTCGCATAAAGTTGGTGCTCCCTCAAGGTCTGCAAAACTGTCCGAAGATGTTTCTCATGTTCTTCTTCACTACTGGAATAAACGAGGATGTCATCTATAAACACTACTACAAACTTATCCAAATAGGGTAGAAAGATGCGGTTCATCAAGTCCATGAACACGGCTGGGGCATTAGTCAATCCAAATGGCATCACCAGAAACTCATAATGTCTATACCGTGATCTAAATGCTGTCTTAGGTATGTCCTGCTCCCGGACCCTCACTTGATAATATCCAGATCGAAGATCAATCTTAGAGAAGACGCAGGCCTTACTCAATTGATCAAATAAGTCATCAATCCTTGGTAATGGATACTTGTTCTTCACTGTTACTGCATTCAACTGCCGGTAATCAATGCACATTCGCGTCGATCCATCCTTCTTGGGTACTAAAATCACCGGTGCTGCCCAGGGTGATTCACTGTCTCGGATAAACTGCTTCGCCTTCAGTTCTTCTTCATGCTGGTGCAACTTGTCCAACTCTGACTGCGACATCCTGTAAACTCTGCCGACTTTAGGCTCCGTCCCAGGATTCAACTCAATGCAAAACTCCACATCCCTCACCGGTGGTAAACCTGGAAGCTCATCTGGAAATACATCAAGAAACTCTCTGACCACTCTTGGAATCTGCTCCTGCTCTGCCAATGATTCTGTAATGATGCCCTTGGGTCGATCCTCTAATGATCGAACAAAGACGAACTCCTCAATGCCAGGTACATTAAATACTACCCTACCTCTCCGACAATCTATAGTCGCATGACTGTCTCTCAACCAGTCCATGCCTAGGACAACGTCAAAGTTGCCCATATGGAACTCAATCCAAGATGCGGGCAATAATCGCCCACTCACTACGACCGGACACGCTAGGCATACCCTGCTAACTCCTACGAGCCCATTACCAGTGAGTATATTCATCCTCTCTGGCAATGTCTCGAACTCCAATCCAATACGTATCGCAAATCGTGCAGATATAAAAGAGTGGGTAGCCCCCGAATCAAACAATGCTACTGCAGGAAAAGAGGTAACAGAAATATTACCTGCAACCACGTCGCCTGAAGCTAGTGCATCCTCCAGTGATAAGGTGAAGGCCTGGCCCTGGCCTTGCTGAGCTCCCTGGTGCTGCCTTCCTCGACCATGCTGTTGCTGTGGCCTTTGCAGGCCTTCCTGGTTCTGCGCCTGGCGAAACATCTGAGCCTGTGTCGGTAGACGCTGGGCTAGCGGCCTTACGGCCAATGCTGGTCCTCGATTCGGTGCTGCCCCCGGAGCTGGTAACGCCGGAAACTGCTGAACTGGCCCTCCTGGCCTCTGCATCATAGGACAATTGGCAATCCTGTGGTCTGGACTGCCATACCTCATGCACAATCCGTTAGCTGAACGACACACATCCCTAGTGTGCCCTCCCTTACCGCAGTAAGTACATCCAATGAGCGCCCCCTGGCGCTGCTGCTGGTTCCTCTGCGGTTGATGTCGTGCTGGTACTGTTATTTCTGATACTGCCGTCCTCCGCGGCGCTCCTGACTCATGAATACGGATGCCGGGTGCTGGCGCCGATGTTCGCTGCACTGCTCCTCCGCCCCTACTCTGGGGATGTGACCTCTTCTGGCCCCCATGTCGTGTCACCAACCTTTGTTGGGTGAGTTCATGCCTCCGAGCAGCCGTTAAAACGGCATCAAAAGTCTGATAGTCGTGCCCTTCTACTAGCTGTAGAATCTCCAAATGAAGTCCCTGCTGGAATCTCATAGCCTTCTCTGGCTCTGTAGCCACCATCGTTGGTGCAAACCGACTCAGTCTGCAGAACTCTGCTGCATATCCATCTACCGTCTTACCAGCCTGCTTGAGACTGATAAATCTCTGTTGTAGCTCATACCGCGCTACCACGCCAAAGTACTTAGCCTTGAATCTGGTACTGAAGCTATCCTAAGGAACAGGACGCCTCATTCCAACCTCTTCCGATGCCCACCAGTCGCGGGCGAGATCCTGAAGTAACAGTCTGACCTGGTCAACCTTCTCTTCTGCGGGAACCTTAGCTGCAGTCAAAATGGCCTCAGTATCCTGAAGCCATGCATCCGCCGTGATGGCATCCTCCGTGCCGTCAAAATATCTCGGATTAAGTCGACAAAACCTCCCTGATGCTCCCGAATCATTTCTGACACTTCTCTCAAGGGCTAATTGTAACCCCTGATTCAATAGTACATTCTGTTCCTGCTGCTGGGTCTGCTGTTGCTGATGGGCTGCCACCTGACGCTGCTGAGTGGCCAGGAATCCCCGGATGACCTCCAGGAGTGCTGCAGCATCAGGTACTGTCGTCGCTGCCGGTACCGCAGGGGTTGCAGGAGTTTCTAGAACCTGCGGCTCCACTGGCTCTGATATCACTTCCACTCGGATCTAGTTGGGAGAAGGCATTCCTTCCGGCTGCTGCCCCGTCGAGCCATGCTCTACTGGACGTTCCTCCATGTTGGCCTCACCAGCTACTGAGAATGAAGCACCCCTATAGGAAAAGATACATGATATTTAAATGACCGGACGATGAAGATTCGAGGATGCAATTCAAGTTATCAATCAAGATGAGGGAAGAGAAATCGAGGCAAGAGATTCAAAGAGAACAAGTTTTGATTGAGACTCCTATAATAATAACACCCCACAAGTCTGAAAATCAGACCTGCATGGGCCACCAATAAAACCTTGTCACGCCCCAGTACCGAAATACGGAGACGGACTAGGCCAGCTACTCCATACGAGGTATATAAACGTCATACGGCGATCGTGGCTGTCAAGAGACAAGGGGGTGCATGCTACAATCAAGTCTCCTATGGTCGCACAGAGCATCTAGGTCTCAATCAATCAAACAAGAAGCAGTAAATAATGATCATATAAGATAAAGCAGTAAGGCGTCCCCGACGCATCATCAAAATGATCATGGGGATCTAGCTTTATAAGTTAGCTAGCCCAGAGAGTCATAGGTACATAATTGTTTTCAGCTGCAGTCTGATTTAATTACAAATTATGCAAGACAAAATATCCAGATTAGCCGGCTAACAGGTGCCGGTGGCTAAACGCCAGAACATAAGTAAAGATACTAGAGTGGTGAAGAAGAAACCCACTCGAGTCCCCCGCCAGCCATGCTCCTAGTATGCACCATTGACGTCGGGGAGGAAGTTTGGATCCTCAGGCGCTGCTACGAGATCTGGCCAAACAAAACCAGCGGGGTCAGCCCCGAATAGCAAGTACCACAAGGAAGCACAAAAGTGTGAGATAAAACCCAAGCAAATAATAATAATAATACTAGTAATAATAAAAGCTTCCGGTCGTAACCTCGGTCCACAGCCTGTCCTAGCACGATAGTCCAACCCAACAACCAAACAAGGACATGGGTTGGACCACGCACCATGACAGTCCATGTCCCTTGGCTACTAACGGAAGTTATAAGGCACAGTCAAGTCATTTTTCAAGCGGCCATTCATTCATGCGGCTTTCTATATTTGGCGGAGTTATCCCCGCGATAATGATTAAAAGGAATCCTCAGATCGTGTCAACCCAGCAGGGCTAGCCAAACCATAAGACATATAGCACATTAATTATGCACCGGTCCCCCGGAGGGCTACCGCGCTAAAACATATAACACATAGCTCGTAGGAGTCGGATATAGCCATCCGCTATAGGCGAGTGAAACCATATCCGTGGTGGCCAACCCGACACGTCAGGACTGGTCCTGGGGTGGCTAGTATGGCACGATCTCGGGATTCTTCCCACCCAATGCATCTACCAAGTTAGTTGCCTAGTTAATCCCTAGGTTATTCTCGGAGTTCACATGTCGTGGTCACATGCTCACTCCCCTATATGTCATACATTGTACGAGTACTCCAAGAAGTGATCCTTACGGGCTCATAGAGTCATACGTATGTACCCCCTTCTTGGTGTAATGCGACACACAACAATGCTACGTCATTGCTACTGACCAATTGCTATGTAAATGCTGGACTCTTGGAGGTACTGACAGGTATCACATAGGAACACTTAGCACATAGGATAGCACATCGATGCTCACATAGATTGTACCTTAGTACACACATAGGGTTATCCAGCATACGCATAGGAGTTAGATCAGGAATGAGGACCAAAACACAAGAGGAAAATAGAACAAGAAGGTACTATGCACTTAGGGTGTGAAGAGCTCGCTAGTCATGAAGATTCTTGAAGCCAAGACAAAGATCTACAACTTTCATGTTGGGAGTTAGGAGAAATTCTGCCCACAATTCAGCCAAATAGGACTTAAAATAGCCAAAAACAGCCAAAATAGGCACTATGCGGCACTATTCAGCACTATGCGGCACTATTCAGCAATATGCGGTACTATGCAGCATCCTCATGCGGCTCGGCACTATGCGGCACTATGCAGCATTCTTATGCGGCTCGGCACTATGCGGCACTATGCAGCATTCTTATGCGGCTCGGCACTATGCAGCATTCTCATGCGGCTCGGCACTATGCAGCATTCTGCAGCATCCTCATGCGGCTCGGCGCTATGCAGCATTCTCATGCGGCTCGGCACTATGCGACACTATGCAGCATCCTCATGCGGCTCGGCGCTATGCAGCATTCTCATGCGGCTCGGCACTATGCGGCACTATGCAGCATCCTCATGCGGCTCGGCACTATACAGCATTCTCATGCGGCTCGGCACTATACGGCACTATGCAGCATCCTCATGCGGCTCGACACTATGCAGCATTCTCATGCGGCTCGGCACTATGCAGCATTCTGCAGCATCCTCATGCGGCTCGGCACTATGCAGCATTCTCATGCGGCTCGGCACTATGCGGCACTATGCAGCATCCTCATGCGGCTCGGCACTATGCAGCATTCTCATGCGGCTCGGCACTATGCGGCACTATGCAGCATCCTTATGCGGCTCGGCACTATGCAGCATTCTCATGCGGCTCGGCACTATACGGCACTATGCAGCGGCACTATTCATCGTCCCTGCCAAAAGCAGGACTGATGACATAGAAAATATCCAAATATTGTTTTGGCCATAACTTCCTCAAAACAAGTCGAAATCTAACTTTTCAAAGGTCAAAATTGTGTAGAATCAAATTTCCTACAACCTATGACCATTAGTTTTCGAAAATAACCAAGTTTGGTAGATCAAAACCATGTAAATATATAAAACCCTAGTTTTAGAAACTTAGATCTACACCAAACTAGCCATTAAAATCAAAAACTCCAAGAATTAAACTTGTAGAGAATGAAGAGAAGAACAATATAGACAAATAATATCAAAGGAAAAATCTAAAATGAAAAATGCACAAATCTCTACTTTTGAGCAAGTTGTACTTGCCTAAGGATGGTGGTTGAGGAAAATAAATGGAGGAGTGAATGAGGAGAGAGAGTGGGGAAGAGTATATAAATAGGGGTTAGGTTGGATTAAGAAAACCCTAACCTCTAAACATGCTCTAACCATTCCACTAATGACATGCTTAAAACTACATGCAACCATTAAATAATAACAAATAGAATTATGCAGATGCTAAATACGGGATACCATGTACAGAATTCATGAAAGAATACGTCTATTGGGATCGGGGAGTGACAGTATACTTTCCGACTTCCACCAGAGCCTCAACCTTGACTCAACTCAATCGACCCAATATATGTTTGCGATTTATTCGAAGCCCACTATGCCTATGCCACTAGTGTCCACCCAATAGAGGCCTCATGTTCTACTTAAACACAAAGGTCACTGAAGGCGCATTTCAGGCTTACGGACCTAGCTAACCAACTCGACTAGCGACTAGCTCAACCACTTGGAAGGAACCCTATTCTAGGTTACCCTAATCTAGTAGGAAGAGTTTTATCATTGGAATTTTGTCCAGCCAATGTAGATTGAAATCCAAGGTTCATCCAACCAACTAGTGATGTCCAGATAGGGAACCCATTAAGACCCCGTAACACTCACCCATGCATACCACCATATTTGGATTATATAACTGAACTATTTGAAATCATTCTCGATTATTCTTCCTCGCCTTTTCGTACTCTTGATTCTCGTCCCTTCCTATTTTGGGGTGACGAATAATCGTGCTGTCTAGAAATTTATCATAAATTCTTAAGTTATTGTAATATCGCTTGATTATTAATAATTTGTTGTTTGTAGATATGAGAGGTTATAGATACCATATGTCCTAGATATTTTGGTAGAATTATTAGCCACTAGTTAGAAGATTATAAGATTTTAGTGACCCGTGTTTCAAGGGAGTAATGTGACCTAAGGTAGGTAAAAGTCCTGGAGGCTATTTGGCTAGGAGTAGAATACAAACTATTTTTGAGGAATTAATATTTGAAAAGATTGTAGTAATAGTGGATTTATTCCTTGACTTTTATTTTTAAATTTTAGGCATGGTTATGAGTTAGAATTTCGAGGACGAAACTATTTTTAAGGTGGGTAGATTTGTAGGTCCCCTCCCCGAAATTTTGAAATATTTTTATTTATTTATTTAATTTAAATGGTATTTTTAGAATTTTGTAAATAAATATTTAGTTAATTATTACGGTAGATGATTTTTAATCATGATTAAATTTGGAGTACAAGGTGACTAGAAATTGTGGCACGGATAGTGCATTGACGTGCTTTGACTAGTGTTTAGCCATAGTAAGGGAATGCCAAGCCATAGTGATGTCCTAACTAAGAAAACCAGACCAAGTTGTGACATGACCATTATGAATAATTTAATTATTCATTATTATTGTTATTTGACGTTTAGGAGACCCGGTTGTACCAAACCAGTCAAACTGGACCCGAACCAAATCCCAACCTATGTAGGCATGCAGTGGAACCCGGGACGGCCATGTAGACATTTTATGTGAGTACAAATATTTTCTTATTTATTTTTAGGACTTGGCAAATACTTTCTAAATATATAATAGTTTATTTAAATGTTGTTTTAGAATAATCGTACGAATTTTTGGAGCCAAATAAATGGTGTGTTGATGAGTTCACGAGAATATATTATTGGTTTAAGTACAGTATTATAAGGGTTATTATTATTATTAATGTTAATATCTAGGTTATTAAATAAATAAATTAATTATTATTAATAGTTATTATTATTTTACCCTTAACATAGATATATATATATATATATTTTTTTTATATGTATATATATATATATATATATATATATATATATATATATATATTATATAAATCTGTGTATTTGTATGTATATCAAAATATATTATACCTATGTATATGTGGGTATATATATATGTATATATAAGTACAAAAGTATTTACGTATACTAATATATTTATATATAAATATATATCATATATTTATGTATATGTGAGTATGAGTATATATATATATATATATATATATATATATATATATATATATATATATATATATATATATATATATATAAATATATACGAGTGCATATGTGAATGTGTGTGTACATTGTATATATATATATAGAAATAATTATATGTGTGTGTATGTGTATATAGGAATATATAAATAGATAAATATCAATTAATTGATAACCAAACCCCAACCCAGCCCATAGAGGCCAGGAGCAGCAAGCCCATTCCCATGCCAACCGAGCCCCCACAGGCCCTGAGTTCATGCGAACTCGAGTACATCCCGAGCGGATATAACCCTCGACTTCAATACGAGAGATCGAGATTTTTGCTCGAAAACCATAACTCTAAGAGAGTGCCCCGCCGACCCCCACCTGGACGCACACCCCCACGCGTGCGCACGGTCACCCTGCCGCCGCCGTGGTGGCCGAACACGCCGGAAGCGCACGGGTGATCACAGTAGCAACGACAGCAATTGCAGCCGAGGAAGGCGCTTCGCGACGCGTTTTCGTGACGCACGGCTGATCGTTTAACGATCCACAACTTCAGGTACGCACGCAATATATACACCTTCAAACCCATTAGATAAGTTGGAATGGAAACGCGTAGGAATCGACCTAAAAATCGACGCAAAGTCGACGAAAAACCAGCCTAAAACAGAGCCTTAACACAGCCCAAAACCCCGACTTGGAAGGCTGATTCCGGCCAACCTACTGACAATTCCTCAGAACCAACTTGTGCCAGTCATCGACAACCTATACACGATCAAAACCCCAGTTGTAGTTCGTATATTCGTTAACTCGATGCGAAGAAAACAGTGGGTAAAGATCGAGAAAAACCTATTTTAAAACTGTCTAAAAATCTAAAAATTGTTCCACACAACGTGCGTTCCGCCATTTCGGGCGACATGGTCGCAAACCGAACGCATCGAAAGCTGCATAACGGCTTCGTGGTCGTGTGGGCTTTGACGGAATTCAAATTGGTCGCGTGTGCGCGACGAATTTGATGCGTATCCGTCGAAACTTCCCGTATCGTGCACTTTGCAAATTTCTCAATTACTTTGTGCACGCTCGTCAGATCGAGACAAAACTTATGCCAACAGGACCGTATCATTTTTTTGGTCCTGCATGCCAAGTTTGGTCCAATTCTGAGACAGTTGATAAAATCACCGTTTTGCGGGCCCCACGGTCCCACTCAACGGGCAATTTTGTGCATGGCCCGCCGGAATCCAACTTTAGACATACGGTTGGGTTTGTATCAAAAAACTGGATCTATAGACATATAGTTTGACGACTTTAGAGACCATTGTCTCTGGCACGCTTTTCGGTGTAAAGCGGGTCCAACGGCGGATATCGTTTTTGCCCAAAATTACCGTTTTGCCCCTGTGTCCAGAATTGGACTTAAGGACAGGCAATCCTAGCTAATTTGACTATTCTGAGAATGTTGGTACTGTTTATTTCAGCATCTGGAGACTTCTGTATGTGTTGATTGATTGTGGCTCATTGAGTGGTATATTATTATTAGTTTTTCCAGCTAAGGACCTCAGGCAAGTACACTTTCTGATTGCTTTCCGATTCATAGTAGTCTTTTCATTTCATGTCTATACATATATCTTGCTGCTTGTTGACACGCTCGTCACACGGAGTAGTCGGGAGGGGAAATATCTTAGTAAACATGTGGACTACCCAGAAATATTCCAATATGTCTATTCTTGAACGATAGCAGCAGCACACGACACGTGCAGTCAGTCGGATTTACTCCATAGCCGTTCACATGTCGAAACGGATATTTCACACCACCTAGATAGATGTCTTTTATTAGTTTTTTCCTTGTTTATTTCTCTATCGTGCTATGTCATCAGTTATCTTCCAGTTTTTATCTCTCATATGTTATTTTCATGTCTTGTTAATTCTATTGTGTTTTCGCATTGTCGTCGGTTTGTGTACTTATTCCATTCCTGACTGGAAAGCAACATTTTTTAGGTTTAGCCGCTATCACTCTTAGCACTGGGGAAGACTTGGGTATGCTGAAGACAACCTAGAAATAGAAAGTAATTGTATCAATTTTATTAATTATAAAATCTTGTATTTTTTTAATTGTAAATGTTGTAATAAATTTAGAAATGTGAATGAGCAGCAAATATTATATTCGTAAGCATTAATTTCTTGCGGGTTTGACAGCGTTCTACCGCCGACTCTGCGGCGTAGGCTGGCTTGGACACGTCTCGTATCCGAAAAAGCGGGTATGGGTCATGACAGGTGCACATCATTCGGACAGATTACGACAGTCCAGTGCTATGATAAGCTATAATATCAGTAAGTTTGGGATCCTTCGGATACTGGGCTAGCAACCCGTATCGAAGCGATCATAGGCTTACACATAAGAGATGCCAAGTCCATTATGGTACGAAACACCGTGACCTTCATATAGATAGGGCCGGTGGGCTGAGATTAGAGTTGGGTGCAGGCACAGGGCCTGCCATCCTTATGCATATGTCTAAGTTTATGGTTGGCTGGTTACGTAAAGTGTATGAATTCTTTTGTTAAGTTCTAACCATTACAGGCTAGGCAAATGGGACAAAGATGAGCATGATTACTATGCTTACGTTTATATTATGTCTAACTGTATCTGCTACAGGAACATGATGTTGGACACAATTACATTGAGTTGCTATGCGTAATATTGACATGAAACTGATCCTAAGGCTAAATAGAAAGATCACCAATAATGTTGCATGTCCATTAAAATATACTTAGTTTTTGGTTTGGGTGTGAGCGGGTCTTGATCAATGCGAAGCGAGGACGAAAGCACTAATCCCCCACTAGTTTGTGTGCAGGTTCAGTTTATGATTGACTCGGGGCGGGGCTTGGCTTGGACATGCTGAGGCATGGAGTCCTTAGCGTTTTAAGAGGAGCTACCGTATAGGCGTTCAGACTTGCGACATGGAGATATTCAGCCGAAGACTACTTGTTGGCTATAAAGAGGCATAATGTATGGAACAATGTAATCTTTTGTGAGCTAGAGAGATCATTAGCATTGTAGCCAATTGGCATGTTAAGTTGGGCTATTCAGAGCCTTTGTAATCTTCAGTTCATTATCAATAAAAGAGATTCTCATTGTATACTATGTTTCCTTCTGCTGCTTATGTTATCAATTTGAGATAAACTTATGTGAACATGTTATCTTGCCTTGCACGAGCACAACTCCAGGATCGTGCGGTATCATACCCCAGCGAGGACGATGATTCTGGTAAAATCTAGCGAGGACGAGCGATTTCTCGGATTGAGACGTGACAAGTTGGTATCAGAGCGGTTCCATCCTCTGGACCGTGCATGAATCTTTTTGACCCTCAGTTGCTCCGATATCGAATTCAGTTGACTCTAAGTTATTTCTGCAACCGAATGGCTCATGGATCTGCTCGATGCTACATTGGATGTTCTATACAATAAGTCTATATTAAGTGCGTACGTCTGCCACAAGTATGTCGTGACTATCACGCTATCTCTAGGTGCCATCGAAGAATGTTGGTTGCACGAAGTACAACGAGTTATGGAATGTTGGTCGCACGATGTGTAACGAATATGGTGATATTGGTTGCATGAAGTACAATGATATACGTATTGTTGATCGCACGAAGTACGAGGAGTTATGTATTGTTGGTCGTACGAAGTGCAGAGAGATACGTGTTGTTGATTGCATGAAGTGCAATGAGTCAATATATGAGGCAATACGTGTTATGTGGCTATACGAGTGGTTATGTGTTGTTGGTTGCACAGAGTGCAGCAAGTCGTGAATCGTTCGTTGCATCAGTGCAACGAGTCGACATGGTAGGATACGTGTTGCATGACTATGCGGATGGATAGCGATATATTAAACGAGATTGAGTGATGACCTTAAGTATCGAGAATAATTCGTTGCAAGAGTTGCAACGAGTGAGATTGGAAGATCGCGGATGCGATAATAACGAGTCGAGTTGGTCGCTAAGTCGAGTTTTAGTAGGCAAACGTTTATGTTGGCCGAATGTCGCATTGAGCTTTGAATAAGCAAATATTGCGTGTGTGATCGATATGATCGCCAAGGTACGGTTAGATGAATGTATGTCAAACTTGGATGAACGGTTATCATGTTGGCTCAGTTGTTGTGCCAACTTGAGTAATAAGAACGCTAGAGCTGGGATCGAAAAAGATTGCCATATGGGATAGTTGGTTGGAAATAGATATCGGACCTATGCGGAGTATAGAATCGAGTAATGACTCGATTTCGAGTGGTATATGCAATACAACTTGTGCGATCAGTGCAGTGAAGCATCGTATCGATAATGATAGGCCCAATTTCTGAGTGGTATATGCAATACCACTTAGCGATAGCTATGTTAAGCCATTTGGTGACTTACGATAGATTTTGTCAAGGTAATTGTTGTTATGATAAGTTTGTGCTCAACGGATAGAGTATTGTCGAGGCTTGAGTAGGAATGACTTGATAGAAGTCGATGCAAGTATGCTTCGATGAATTGAGTTGAATGATTATGTGCGAAGTCGTAGTTAGGTATGATACGTTGGACGAGGATTCGTTAAGTATAAGTCGAACGATAGGCTAAGCATAGCGAGGAAATGTTGCGTTGAAGAGATAGTTGACTCGGTCAAATTTAAGTCGATCTGGTACGAAGACGTACTCGGAACGAGTTGAGTAGGTACGAAGGAATCGTGCAAACAAATTTGAGTTAGCGCAATGAGTCGGTAGCACGATTGGGAGTGCGAGTTAAGAATATGAGAATGGATATGTGAGTTGGAAATTGTGTTACGATGATGGTAGTTAGTTACAATAGAATGGATCGGTACGTGAGACTTGATTCGTATTCGAGTTCGGATAATGGCAGTAATTACAACAAATTGGAGCTTATAAGAAAGGAAGATGTTCAAGTTATGCATATCGACGATGGTATTGAGGCGTATCAAAGACGATATGTAATAACTCGAGGATATTCTGATCGAATGAACGAAAATTATGTTGAACATTATTGTTGGATGAATGAGATGCAAGTTAAGTTGATGTAGGTTCGGATGATAACCATGGAAAAGCGTCGAGAAAATTTAAGAGTAGATGGATGTTACTTGGATGAAATCGAAAGTATCTGGATTGATTCGTGGATAACCATTATGTTGACATTCTTGTCATATGCGAGTGTAACTCCAGTATCGCACACGCGCTACGCCAAATTAGGGCGATCGTTCCGCGTGAGCGCTGGTATGGTGATTCATACAACAGGGATGATCGAACTTACAAGGCATGGCAAATTGGATTCGACTTGTGGTTTGATGCGAACGTTGTTCGAGAATAGTTTTGATGAGTACGGAATGTGTCGAACTATGACCACGAATAGGTAAACTCGAACTTGAGGCGAATAGATGTCATACGACTAGCAAGGATAGTCGACGGTAATACATGAGTGATTCGAGTAGTAACGGCATGCAATGTGCATAAGTGATTCGAGTAGTTAACGACGCATCAGTTGCGTGGGGGGTAGATAAATTATAGATTGGTAAATTACGTCGGATTGGATAAAGTTTCCTAGGAATTGTCGAGAAATGATTTAGCTCCACGATAGGATATAGCATGGTTCGTTGTAACTGTCCCTCGTTGATGATCTTCAATTATCGAGCGTAGTTTCGGGACAGATGACCCTAGAAGACTTGACCGCCAAATCAAGTGAATGTTGAAGTCCCATAGGATGATCCTAAAAAAGTCGCATAAGAAATTTTTTCGAGGACGAGGAATGATGTTGTACATGTTAAGGATAAGTCTAAGCGATTGAGTATCATGTTTCGAAAGATAGTGAGTACTAGAATCAATATGGTCAGAATTTTTGGGTCGACCAAATGAGTATTCGAGTTATTGGCTAGTCAACGATCGAATATATCATGAGGAACGTGCTTAGCAATTCGATACGGTAAGGCGATTGCAAGAATTCTGTAATACACGAGAGCGACGAATAGTAGAATGACCCTAAGAGTTGTGTGTCGTAGATCGAGTTGAGTAACGGTTAGGCTATGTGTGTTGAGCGCGCTATCTATGTTACGAAACGAACTAGTCGGGATTAATTCGAGAATTGAGTAAAAGATTCGTATTCAGGCAAGAATCGGAGTAGGCGTATCGTAAGAGACCTTAGGTCGAAAAGATTGTTGCCTTTGAGCATCGTAGACTCAAGTTGACCTCTTGTGTCGGAAGAGCACGAGTATGATGTCTGGATAAGTTATCTAGCGGGGGTAGCCCCAGACGCAATATATGGATAGAGCGAGAGAATGTGAATCATATATGGATAGTTGTGTGCGAGACTTAGTACAGATTGTAGGCAAAGGAATTTGTGACATGTTGGACTTAGTCCATGTCGTTAAGGCCAAATGTTATGAACAACTAGACGAAAGACTTGAGTTATGTGAGAGATAGACAACGGTTGGGCAAATAGGCATTGCGAAGAATTGTTGCGATCGAATGCGTAATGACTTAATACAATACATGCGTTAGATGCCGTCGAGAAACTTATGAGATCGAAGTTATGGTTTTGAATCAAGTTATATGCAAAGATGTTGTACGCAGGATTTTAGGAATATGTACTATGACCTGGCCAAGTCGAGTATGGAATAGCTGGTGCTTGAGGATTTAAGTTGAGTTTGTTAGTTGTCCCGATATCCTACAACTTAGCTTGGCTGAAATACATATATTGGTAGGACGCCTAAAATATGTGTATGATCCAAACTAAGTTGTATAATTCCAACGATAGTAGCACGAGATCGTGAAACGATCTAGCGAGACACTTGGGTTAAGTGTTGGTTTCGGTTCGAGGACGAACCTTGTTTGGAGTGGTATATTATGTAATGTCCCGCTTCGCACGGTGCATTATGATGAGTCGTTGACTCGAAGAGTTGCGTTGACCCGATAAAGTATCGATGCGAATCGATACAAGAGTTACGTTGGCTTAAGGTAAACCTTGAGTCGATTGGAATCTATGAATTGAATCGATGCAAAGGATAAGTCCTGTTTGAGCAAGTGCTGATTTTAGTTGATCTGGTGTGCAGGCTATACTTTTATGCTGGACGATAAGAGGTCGGCATTTTGCCTTATTCAGTAAAGTGTCCGCGAAACCAAAACGTCGCCCTGCGACGGAGTGTGGCATGGACACGATAGGCCAAATCCATCGAGGAGTTCAAAGGAATGGCTAAGTTAGAAGAGTTAGCTATGCAACCAAGTTATGAAATCGAGCCGCATCAGCTCGACAAAACGGCAAGGCGTATCGACTTAAAGTGGGCGAGTTCTTGACTCTCTCTTCCTATTCCTTCACGTCTAATAAAATATATCCTTGTATGCGTAAGTGGCTATCAAGTTAGTGAGCGTAACTCGGCGATTAAGTATCTTAGTATGTGTCGAACATTAAGATAGAACATTGAATATTGAACAATTGAAGCGACGTGCATCAAATGTACGGGTCGCGGCATGGCGGTGATGGTAGAACATTGAAAGACAATATCGGGATGTGCATCACGTGTACGACTCCATGAATATTGAACACTAGGCCTAGAACATTGATTATGGCGCTGAGCATGCCCTCGTGCATGGAAGCTATGAAATGACTAAGTAGCTACGGAACTGTTGTTATGCGAATAACCTATGAATGGAACACGTCGAGTATAAGTACGAGAAGTCTAAGTCGTTGGACGTCATGTATCAATACGGACGTGTTAGGGCATAATGTCGACAAAAATCGAGATAAAGATGGTAGATTATGTTTATGGAACAAGATTATGTTTATGGGACGTGAGATTGGTTGGAATGTTATAACTTGTTTGCTATGACGCGTATTACATGGTAAATGGACTCGGATGGCCCGTGCACGGGTGCGGCTTCCCTCGGACGGTTACGACCGGGGTACCGAGACCGTTCAGCCTAGGAGGGAATTATGTATGGTATTTATGGTGCACATTATTCGGATGGATTATGACCGTCCAGTGCTGTGATAAGCTATGATATCAGTAAGTTTGGGATCCTTCGGATACTGGGCTAGCAACCCGTATCGAAGCGATCATAGGCTTACACATAAGATATGCCAAGTCTATTACGGTGCGAAACACCGTGACCTTCATATAGATAGGGCCGGTGGACTGAGATTAGAGTTGGGTGCAGGCGCAGGGCCTGCCATCCTTATGCATATGTCTAAGTTTATGGTTGGCTGGCTGGTTGCGTAAAGTATATGAATTCTTATGTTAAGTTCTAACCATTGCAGGCTAGGCAAATGGGACGGAGATAAGCTCGATCACTATGCTTACGTTTATATTATGTCTAACTGTATCTGCTGTAGGAACCCGATGTTGGACACAATTACATTGAGTTGCTATGCGTAATATTGCCATGAAACTGATCCTAAGGCTAAATAGAAAGATCACCAATAATGTTGCATGTCCACTAAAATATACTTAGTGTTTGGTTTGGGTGCGAGCGGGTCTTGATCAGTGCGAAGCGAGGACGAAAGCACTAATCTCCCACTAGTTTGTGTGCAGGTTCAGGTTATGATCGACTCGGGGCCGGGCTTGGGTTGGACGCGCTGAGGCATGGAGTCCTTAGCGTTTCAAGTGGAGCTACCTCATAGGCGTTCGGACTTGCGACATGGAGATGTTCGGTCGAAGACTACTTGTTGGCTATAAAGAGGCATAATGTATGGAACAATATAATCCTTTGTGAGCTAGAAAGATTATGAGCGTTGTAGCCAATTGGCATGTTAAGTTGGGCTATTCAGAGCCTTTGTAATCTTTAGTTCATTATCAATAAAAGAGAATCTCATTGTATACTCTATTTTCTTCCGCTGCTTATGTTATTAATTTGAGATAAACTTATGTAAACATGTTATCTTGCCTTGCACGAGCGCAACTCCAGGCACGTGCGGCATCACACCCCAGCGAGGACGATGATTCGGGTGAAATCTAGCGAGGACGAGCGATTTCCCGGATCGAGGCGTGACAGCTTGTACATTGTAAGAACTGAGGAATCCCTTATTGCATATTTTCAGGACAACTTGGAACTTACAGTTAGCAAGCTGTAGTAGTTGTACTACCATTTAAATTGGTTTGTTTGTGTACTGTACCTACTCTGTTAACTACTGAGATGAGCAGAATGTCAGGATATGACGGGTCAACTTTTGTCCTTGTTTGGTTGGGGTTGGCTTGAAGTATCGTGATGTTGTATGAATCCCAGTAGCAAGCAGAGACATTATTTATCATATTCTTAACCCTTATCAATGGTTCTAATTCTTCATGTCGTGCTTTCTTTGTGGTACTTGCTATTTGAGGTCTAACCTCTCTGGTTTTGCTTGGCCAGATTTAGAGCCAGCTCCCGAGGACTCAGCTTACTTCCACCTCCAAGATGGTCAATACTAGAGGGATGATAGCAGGAGGACACGAGTGGGTTCCTTACTTTCCTGTTCGTTTT
Organism: Iris pallida; assembly: GCA_029216955.1. Classification (NCBI taxonomy): domain Eukaryota; kingdom Viridiplantae; phylum Streptophyta; class Magnoliopsida; order Asparagales; family Iridaceae; genus Iris; species Iris pallida. The sequence goes on from JANAVB010042196.1 coordinate 21,674, forward strand.
ACGACTTACTTTACTTTTTTGTCGCTTGGCACCGACATGTTAGTCGGACTGTCTTGCAATTACTTTTACATAATTGTAACTAAGTCAGACTGCAGCTGATAACGATTGTGTATACCTTGTTATATCATCTGGTGTCACGACCCGTATCCAGTGTAGGGCACGAGAAGTGGGTACGTCCAGCCTATGCCGCAGTATCGACGGTAGAACGTTGTTTTGGGTCACAATTAAAAGTAAATACAATATGATATACTCTCCGTACGGAGGAAAATCACAGCATGATACAACTCAATCACCAAAACTAGAAGTAGCACGATAAGATAACTATGAATCCACAAGAGAAGTACAACAGAGAGAAATAAATCTCGATGTTGTCAACACCAACTCAAACAAGCATAAAATAAATACAACTCAAGACAACTGAAAATAAAATAAGAAAAACTCTAGCCATCTACTCCAACCTCTACTGTGTCTCCTCTAGGCTAGCAAGTAACCTCCAAGCTATCTGTAAAATTTATCAATAGATCCAGTCAGGACGAAAGCGAGCACAGTACATCTCACGTAGTTCATATCATGACAGGAATATAAAGCATATAATAGAGTAAGATACATAAATCGCTGAAAGAAAGGAAAGAAATAAAGAGATGACTGTAATAGAAATATCTACTATAAGTAAAAAACTAACAATGAACTAGTAATTAGAGTACAAGATAGACGTGTGAACGGCTTGATAATAAACATGAGAGTTTGTACATGGCTACACTACTTTGGAAATATTCACATGACTATTTCTACTCCCTCATCCCCAATCAATACACAAAGATTCGTTCAAGTTATGTTATTATATATAATTTCACATGGGGGCCCATAAATGGGTGCACATGAATATAAACATGGGGGCTCCGTAAACATGAGAGTACATAAATCACGAGAGTGCACATGAATGGTGAAAGCAGAGGAATACATGATGAAAGTGAAACGCACATGACATGATGTATCCGATGCTCCCGAGGGGGATAACATCGTATGAAAAGATCCATATAGTACTAATCCGTGTTACCATCGTGACAGCATCAAGTAAAGTAATCTAGCGCAAGAATATAGTCCTAGCAAGTATAAAACGGTCAGAGAATGTACTCGCCTGATACCATGAACAGCTGAAAGATAGCTAACTGAAGTCACAGAGTCCTAGTTAGAGTAACACAGGTTATAAAGAGTTTAATTTATATGGTAATTGAAATTATAATGCAATCTATACGAGTCTAAGTTAATCTAGGTCAAAGTCAACTCTTGGTCAACTTTGGTCAACTATAAAGTCAAACTAGGTCAACTCTAGTCAACTGTGGTCAAACTAGCTAGGGTTGGGTCAACAATGGTCAACTAGTCTAGGTTAGTCAATTCTAGGTCTAAACAAACTAAGTCTATGCAAATCAAGTATCCAAGGTAGCTACTAACTCATAGCCTAAGTCACTTGCTAAACCAAGCACAAAACTAAACCATAAACTAACAAGACACACAAACTTAATCATATAATGTATATATATTATTCATATTCACATATTCATATACATAGATATATTTAGAAAAGCTATATATATATATATATATATATATATATATAGAGAGAGAGAGAGAGAGAGAGAATGAGAGGTAAAAGTGTAAGTGTAAGTGTGTGTGTGTGTGTGTGTGTGTGTGTGTGTGGCATGTGTGTGAAAGGTGTGTGTGTGTGTGTTTGGCATGTGTGTGAAAGGATATGTGTTAATGTTCTCAGATTTAGTGATAGGTAGGTGTATGTGATATGGGATACATGGTATCAAAGGGTGTATGAATGCATGTGTGTAAAAGGTTATAGGTTAACTCAGTTTATAGAAATGCATACATACATACTTACATTGCATACATGAATACATACATATCATGTATACATACAAACATTGCATACATGCCTACATACATATCTTATATGCATAATATCATTCATTCATGCACCTATACATACATACATAGATGCATACATAAATATTTGAATACATTATATACTTGCATATATTATATTCATATATGCATACTCTACATTATATTACATTCATTCCTGCATACATGCATACATATAATATATGCATACAAACTCATATATTTAACTCAAAATATATGTGAATACATATATTACATTACCTTAACACACACACACACACACACACACACACACACACACACATATATATATATATATATATATATATATATATATATATATATATATTATTTATTCATATCCCATATACATGCATACTTCAGTTCATGCATTATATCCATTCACATATCATTAAGTTGTATATATATACTTATTTTTATTACATACATGTCATTCATGCATATTATATACTTACATGCATCTATACATTATATACATTGTATACAACATGTAAAAATAGAAGAGGAAAAAAAAAGGGGAAAACTGAAATGGAAAGGGAAAGAAAGGAAAAATGTAAGAAAAAGAATAAACAGTGGACATATACATGCTTGCATCATATATTCTACATTACCATATTTGCTATCATTATATATTGCATTACATTATATATATATTATGCATTCATATCTATCATTACATGTATACCTTGCATTCGTATCTAGCATTTATTATATACTTTTATGCATACATTGTATATCATTCTTTCATTCATGCATTTATGCATTGCTTATATACATTACATTGATTGCATTCCTACATGCTTGCATTCAACCATATATATACATTAATGTAAAGAGGATACATATCATATATAAATATCATTTCATTCATCAAACATATTATGCATTACATACTCTACATGCATTTAATATCCATACTATATAGGCTCATAGGTTACACAAAATGTCTATGTCGTATAGTCACTCTTCTACTTAAAACCAATACTGTACCAATTGGGCCTTCACTAAATTCTAGGATTAAAGTATGTCGCAGTCCTTCGTGTTAGCTTTCTGAAACTTTAAACGGATCGCATTTTCGTGTCCGGAAGCTACCAAAATCGCGAAAATACCGAAACGCATTTGTCTTTCGGACAGCTGATACTCAAATAGTTTTATAGAAAGTTTTCAAACAAATTTGGCTTATTAAAATATATATTTGGAAAGCTAACTTCGATACGATTTTTTTTAAAAAAAATAGAAGATTAATCGGAGTTCTAAGCTAAAAGTTATGACATTTCTAAGTTGCTTTGGTTAACAAAAACGTGGATAAATATTATGACGAATTTGAGTTGTTTTGGACAAAAGAAACACATGTAGGCTAAGAAACTTGGATACCAACATAGGTATCCAAATGAAACTCATTCTAACCAACATAGGTATCCAAATGAACCCGTCTTGTCTTGCATCATGTCTAGGACGGGGACCCCTGAGTACCACGGTCAGGGGTACCCACTATAAATGGCTAAGGCTAATAACTAGCATAATTCAGTAGTCATGAGAGATTTCCCCAGTTACTGGCGATCCCGTTATCCCGGCCACAATTGTTGGACTTGTAGCCTACCGTCGAGTAGGGCACATTTCCAGCCCGCTGTCATATGGGACACACCTAATAATTCTTGATAATTGCTTAATGAATTCCAGTCGCCTGGATAACCTGGATTAGCTGCAGGGCTTGTGGCTGGAGGAACATTTCATTGCATATTGCTAGTAACTAGGCCTGTGATAACCCTAGTTAGTTAAAGTATCAAGCCGTACTTATTGCTTGGCCATGAATGATTGGATGGAGTCTAGTCTTGCCTTGATTCTGTACAAGATTGTTACATGTCCTGATTTCTTATATTTACCTTGTCGATAAATGGTGGGAGAAGCCAAGTTCTGTTCAGACGAAGGGTTACAACCCCGGTCCTTGTTTGGTTTACGGGTTGTAACCTGGTTATCTGAATAGTCCTATGGTTATCTCATCGTATATCACCTGTCATGCTTGATACGTTTTACCTTACCAACAAGATTTGGGAGACGGAGTTCTATTCAGGCGAAGGGTTACAACCCCGGTCCTTGTTTGGTTTAAGGGTTGTGACCTGGCTACTTGAATGGTTTCTTCGTACACAGTTTGCTGTTGTTATCAAGCCTTTTCATTACTGTCTTTTATGTAATTATACTCTTGTACTAATTGCTGGTTTTAGTTCCTAAGTGAAGCCTTCTTTGTGGCACTTGCTCTTTCTGAGGTCTGACCCAGCTAGTTTTGTATGGCCAGATACCGGAGCAGTACCAGAGGATCTACCGACCTTCCAGCCATATGGTGACCACTAGACGGAATCCTGGCAACGAGTGGATTTATTTTGGCTCTTCCACTCTATTGTAAAATTATTCTTTTCAGGCGTTTAGCCGCCGAGCAAGTGTTAGCTCGTGTACATTTTTTTCTTACTGACTGCCTACGGGCTGTAACATAATTGGCAACCTAGGGTTGATCATGTATGACTAAAACTCTTGCTAGTCATCATATTTTGTAACGACTAGCTTCATGATCACCTGAATATATAATGTTTGGGACGCCTTACTATTGTATATTTGGTGGTCTTACATCTTGTAACTTTACTTATTTGCTTGTGATTGAGACACTAGGCTTGTTATTGACCATAGGAGACTGATGGCTTGTAGATAAACCCTCATATATCTAGACAGCCGTGACTATATAGTGGTGTAGATCCCACTTCATTATACATAGCTGGCTATGTCTGTCCCCGCTCTCCAGTATTCTGGTTCTGGGGCGTGACATGGTTTAAGTGGTGGCCCATGCAGGTCTTGTAAATCAAGATATGTGAGGGTTTACCGAATAGATGTCTCAATCAGTACTCGTCCTTGATCTCTGTTCGTATTCTCTGAATCCCTGAAATCCTTGTCCTGATCACATGCTTGTAATCGTTGATCTGTTCTGGTCCTTCCTTATTATTTTCTATGTCGTCTTCTTCAGCGGTATTGTACCTGGCCCTGCCGATCAGCAAGGCGAAGCACCTCCCGCGGACCAGCAGCAACCAGAAGATCAGGACCAGCACTCAGGAGCAGCCTCCCGAGTCATGCCTACCGGGGATCCCGAGCCACCAGTTCAGCCCGTCCAGCCTGCAAAGCCCGATGATGGCACTTTGGTGGGACTCATCAGGACCTTGTTAGCTTTTCAGGATCGTAGAGGAGATGTCTTGCACCAGGCAGTGGAAGATGCTCTGAACAGAGGCGGTCGTCATGGGAACAGTGTAGCGAACAGTTTCAAGCGCCTGAACCCTCCATTCTTCGATGGCAGCAAAGATACAATCGTCGCAGATGCTTGGCTTCAGGACACAAAAGTAATTCTAGAGGTAGCAAAGACGTCCGAGGACGAGAAGGTGGCCGTAGTGCGCCTGCAGTTACTAGATCTTGCCCGCAGCTGGTGGGCAGCACAGGCCGATGGATTGGTGGCCCCTATTTCATGGGCAGTGTTCAGAGAGAGGTTTCGGACCAAGTACTTCGATGCGGTGGCCCGGTATGACCTACAGACCAAGTTCACGAATCTGAAGCAGATGGGCAGGACGGTCGATGGGTATGCGGTCGAGTTTTCCAGACTTAGTCGGTTTGCTCCCACCTTGGTGGCGACCGAGTTTGACAGAGCTCAACGATTTTAGCAGGGGCTCCATCTCAAGATTTTGTTGGCAGTGGAGCAGTTTGAGCATTAGACCTTCGATGCAGTATTGAGAGCAGCTAGGAGGCACGAGTATACCTCCCACAGGATCGTGGACAGGACTGGAGGTCGGAAGCGATCTCACGACCAGATGACCCAGTCGACAGCACCAGTCCCGGCAGTCAGGGCTTTGACAATTGGAACTCTGAGGCAGGTGGCCTCAATGACGTCGGTCACGTCCCCTCAGCAACAGAAGCAGAAGCAGTCTTCCGCAATGGGCTGCACTCATTGTGGGAAACCAGGACACGTTGTTTCAGAGTATCGCAGAGCACAGGGATTGTGTTTGGCTTGTGGGACACCGGACCACAAGATAGGGTCCTGTCCGAATAGAGCCGGTTCCTCCTCATCGACCCAGACTAGTCCCTCGGTAAGGGGACCAGCACCAGTACAGCAGCAGCAGTACCAGCCTCCAAGGCCATTGCCGCCTCAGGCACCAGTCTTCCAGCAGCAGAGACCCCAAGAGTATGCCCTGGTCCAAGCTCAGATTCAGAACCGGCAGAGAGGTTCCTAGCAGGATATTTTCCCTCTTCCTTATGCCTTCAATTCCTTGCTTGCATTATTATTTGATTGATTGCTTAGTATAGCTTGTCCCTGCATCTCTAGCCACTTGATTAAATTCCGAGGACGAAATTCTTTTAAGGTGGGTAGAGTTGTAATGCCCATATCTCGTATTACGTATTTGGAATACGTGTACGTATTTTGACCCGCATTGCATGTCTTCCTGCTTGATTTATTTTGGCATTTCATTGATGGGTTTATCTTGGTTCGGTTCGGTTTGTTGGCTTGGTTCGGTTTTGCTTGATTTATGAGAACCAAACCACTCCCACCTACCACCACTCCTGCCATTTATATCAATCCTACTCTCTCTCTTCTATTATTACTCATTACTCATTTCTTCTTCTCCATCTTTACTCTTCACCTACCAGGAGAGAGAGGGAGAGCTTAGGCAAGTGCATCTTGCTTCATGGAGGAACCCTATTTTTATTATTCCATTGTCTTCCTCATGTGTTTCTAACCCACTTTAGTACTTAGCATTTTATATTTCTGTGGTTAATTTTTTGTAGATCTAATTTTGTGGTATTTTCGGTTTCCATAAATTTTGATCTATCAAACTTGCATATTTTGCTAGTTGATGGTCCCATCTGGTAGAGAATTCTATTTTGTCCAAATTTGACCTACGGGAGTTTGGATTTGGGTCCCTGATGTTGTTTGGAGGAGCATGTAGGCCATGGTATTTTCCTATGGACATCTCCTCTGTGGGAACCATCATTTATATTTCTTTGGTTGAATGCTAGCTTGCTGGCATTTTGGAGCCGCATGTATGAATTTGCATTATTGTATTTGCCGCATAAAACATTCCTAGCCGCATACATATACATTTAGTTAGGCCGCATGGATTTTAGCAATTTGAGCCGCATGAAAGAACTCATGGCCGGCCATTTAGCAATTAATGACAAGTTGCATGCAGTTAGCATTTATATTATGGCCATTTAATATGCTTGGCCACAATCAATATTGGCCGGATGAGGTCAGTATTGTAGCCGCATGGGTTTTATTAGCTGGAGCCACATAGGCATTTGTATTATATAAATGCTTGAAAGTTGGAGCCGCATAGGCATTTATTATTAATACATTAGGAATTGAATGCACTCACCCATATGAGCCGCATATGCCATTCTCTAATGCATTATGATGCAATCACAAAAGCATTAATGCATTTTAATGCACTCTTGAATGCATTTTTCCTAATGCATTGGCTAAATATATTCCTATAGTAGCCGCATAACATTCTGGACAAGCATTACTTTAATGCTTATACTTTTCTATAAAGGCATTCTTTAATGCATTTTAATGAATTTCTTTTGCCTTAATGCATTTGTTGTTGCATTTCCTTTTGCCACCAGCCGCATATGCTTGCCATGCAAGCATACTTTATATGCTTGCCATGCAAGCATACTTTATATGCTTACCACCAGCCGCATATGCCTTGCCATGCAACATATTTTATACGCTTTGTCAGGATGCATATTTTAATATTTTAATGTGCCTTGCCATGTTACATATTTTAAATGCTTGTATGCACATATTGAAAACTGGCACATACAACGTGGGCATGCATGCTTATACACAGTACTTGGCCGCATGGCCATATATATAATATGTGCATGACCAATAATTCTTGGCCGCATGCATTGTTTGAGTGGCCCCGTGTCCCTTTTCTTTTGCTTGAGTGGAAGCTTGCATTTAATTGCGGGTTCCTCTCGTCTTGTCTTTTCTGGTTGCATGAATATTTCTTGCTGGCCGCATGGCCCCCTTCAGTTATTTTCTGGCCGCATAAGCTTTGGCTGGCCGCATGTATGTTCTCCCACTTTTGGGCCGCATGGGGTCCACTTTGATTGTTTAAATATTTTATTTGCCTGAATTATTGTCAGAATTTCTTCCCACTTCCAACATGAAAGTTGTAGAGTTTCTCTTTAGCTTCAAGAATATATATATATATATATATATATATTATAAATATATTATTATTTAATTATGTAAGTTTCTTTCCTCCTTGATAAATGACATGACTTGATAGTGACCTGCCGTGGTGCACTCCTGACAAGATAACTTGACCTGACAAATTTGACATGATAACTTGACATGATAATTCTTGATAGTGGCCCGCCATGGCGCACTCTTGACATGATAAACTTGACATGATATTTCTCGAAATGCTGTTGCGACGGCTAGCATGACACGATAAGATTGAATGGCCTGGACACCGTGGACGATTGTGCTTGTACAAATAAACCCGTCTTGTCTTGCATCATGTCTAGGATGGGGACCCCTAAGTATCACGGTCAGGGGTACCCACTATAAATGGCTAAGGCTAATAACTAGCATAATTCAGTAGTCATGAGAGATTTCTCCAGTTACAGGCGATCCCGTTATCCCGGCCACAATTGTTGGACTTGTAGCCTACCGTCGAGTAGGGCACATTTCTAGCCCGCTGTCATGTGGGGCACACCTAATAATTCTTGATAATTGCTTAATGAATCCCATTCGTCTGGATAACCTGGATTAGCTTCAGGGCTTGTGGCTGGAGGAACATCTCATTGCATATTGCTAGTAACTAGGCCTGTGATAACCCTAGTTAGTTAAAGTATCAAGCCGTACTTATTGCTTGGCCATGAATAATTGGATGGAGTCTAGTCTTGCCTTGATTCTGTACAAGATTGTTACATGTCCTGATTTCTTATATTTACCTTACCGATAAATGGTGGGAGAAGCCAAGTTCTGTTCAGACGAAGGATTACAACCCGGTCCTTGTTTGGTTTACGGGTTGTAACCTGGTTATCTGAATAGTCCCATGGTTATCTCATCGTATATCACCTGTCATGCTTGATACGTTTTACCTTACCAACAAGATTTGGGATACGGAGTTCTATTCAGGCGAAGGGTTACAAGCCCGGTCCTTGTTTGGTTTAAGGGTTGTGACCTGGCTACTTGAATGGTTTCTTCGTACTCAGTTTGCTGTTGTTATCAAGCCTTTTCATTACTGTCTTTTATGTAATTATACTCTTATGCTAATTGCTGGTTTTAGTTCCTAAGTGAAGCCTCCTTTGTGGCACTTGCTCTTTCTGGGGTCTGACCCAGCTGGTTTTGTATGGCCAGATACCGGAGCAGCACCAGAGGATCTACCGACCTTCCAGCCACATGGTGACCACTAGACAGAATCCTGGCAACGAGTGGGTTTATTTTGGCTCTCCCACTCTATTATAAAATTATTCTTTTGAGGCGTTTAGCCGCCGAGCAAGTGTTAGCTCGTGTATATTTTTTTCTTACTGACTGCCTACGGGCTATAACACGATTGGCAACCTAGGGTTGATCATGTATGACTAAAACTCTTGCTAGTCATCACATTTTGTAACGACTAGCTTCATGATCAGCTGAATATGTAATGTTTGGGATGCCTTACTATTATATATTTGGTGGTCTTACATCTTGTAACTTTACTTGTTTGCTTGTGATTGAGACACTAGGCTTGTTATTGACCATAGGAGACTGATGGCTTGTAGATAAACCCTCATATATTTAGACAGACATGACCGTATAGTGGTGTGGATCCCACTTCATTATACGTAGCTGGCTATGTCTGCCCCCGCTCTCCAGTATTCCGGTTCTGGGGCGTGACATATAGCGACGTATAGCGACGCATTTTAAGCAGCGTCGCCGTTTATTAAATATCAGCGACGGCCGAGAAGGACGTCGCTAAGTGTTTCATATAGGCGGCGAGGGTTTCCTTTTCGATCATTCATAAATTTTCCCTCCAATTTTTTGCGCGCTCCTCCTCCGCGACGCTCCTCCGGCGATCTCCCTCTTCCTTCTCCTCCTCCTCCTCCTCCTTCCTCAGGTAGCTCCTCCTCAGGTAACTCTTTCCTGTCCCCGCTTCCCATTTTCTCCTCGTCTTCTAGCTCTCTCTCTCGCTTCTAGTTCGTGTCCACGAGAGCGTGGACTCGCTGCGGGGGACACGAGACTCACAGTAGACTCGCTGCGGGGGATACGAGAGCGTGGACTCGTTTCTAGTTCGTGTGACACCTATTTTATTGGTTTGGACACGTCGTGTCCCACTGTGTGGACACGAGACTCACAGTGTGACTCCTATATACTGATACTGGGAGTTTTTTGGGCATATCAACTGTCAATTTGATATTTTGCTTGGATTCGAATTCTAATTTAGGGTTCGAGCCCTATTTACTGATACTGGGAGTTTTTGGGCATTTTCAGGGTTTTGAAATGATGAATAAATTGACTAATAATTATTATCGAGCCCTATAAAATTTCAGCTATGTCACGAAGGATGGATACTAATCCTGTGAATGAGTTTTCTCCTAAGTATTCTCGACAGTTGAGTATGATTTAGCTCACTGACATTACTGAAATATGGAATAATTAGTGTAGGGTATGTTGGTCAGGTTTTGGCAGAGTTGGAATATGATAGTATGCATGTTACAATTAACAAGGAATGCTGTTGACACCAAATATTGCACGACAGGTTACTTAAGTAACCTGGAATATTTTACCTACTGAAACAAATGGTTTGGGCAAGGGTGTGTATAGGTTTGTCATCAGATGGTATGGGATTTTGCCTGCCAAGTTCTGAACAGCAGTCCAGGCTGCCTGCTTAGTTGAAAGTCTTAATTAGACTTTTTGTTCAGTACCCTTTGACTGAATTAAGTTGACCTGAATACCATATTTTAAATCCTAAATCTAAGTCTGCCTGTTGTTCAATTCATGACAGGTTATCTTGTTAACAGTAAATGCCTTCCTTTTTAATATGTGTGAAACTCAGAGGTAGGATAAATCCAGTACAAATTAGGGACTGTCATGTTCAGGCAGTTGGTACCAATATTTAAGACTAGTTTGATTTGTATAATTATCTGCCATTCGACTGGCGAGACAGAAATCTATGTATGACATTTGCTATAAGGAATTTGCATTAATCTACGGTACGACATCGTGATCAGGACATAGTCCATGCAGCCATTCGACTGGCGAGGCAGAAACTATGTAGCCGTAGATAAAGTTGACTATCCTCCGACCCCCATCCCTCGGCAATAATGATACGACAACCTATCACTACATCTTTTAGTAGTAGATAATGTCTTAGTATTACATTATGTGGGTTCATCTTGATTCTGTTACATCCTTCAAATACTAGATTCGATAAGAACATATACTACACCATATGTACAGAACATAGATGATTCAAACTAATGTATGCTAGAATGAATTTTGGGTTGTGTTCTGAGTCATTCGCCCCCACACTTGGCAAATATGTATGTGAAATATATCGCTGAAGAACATAAAACTTGTGGTCGTACAATCATCACTTTCGTACGTCAGTTCATGTCGGTCTTTACTTTCTGCAGTAATTATCTTAAAATGGATATGAATTACTATCTGCAGAACCGTTTGTGGATATACAATCGTCATCCTGATGAATTATTATCTGTGTCAATCTTTGCAGAATTATCTTAAAATGGATATGAATTACTATCTGCGAAACCGTTTGTGGATGTACAATCATCATCCTGATGACATGTACGGTGTGCGGGATAAATTTATACAGGGTGTGCAACAGTTCCTGCAGTTTGCCAAGGCGTTCCTTCAGTACATGGACCGTACAAAAATTAAGTGTCCATGTATGAGATGTCGTAACTTGAAATATCATTCGGAAGTGGATGTGACATATCATTTGTATTCGAGGGGTTTCATGCCAAATTATTATCAGTGGACCGCACACGGAGAACTTGTACCTTTAGCCTCCGAGCCGGAGCCTTATGTGGAGCCTTATGTAGATGTCCACGAGCATGCTGATTACGACCAAGGATGGACGAACATGGTTTTCGATGCTGCGGGGCCTAGTTTCGATCCGAACAATCAATATGCAGCTGAGGAGGCACCGAATGCCAATGATGCAAAGTTTATGGAGTTTCTGGAGAATGCAAGGACTCCTTTATATCCTGGTTGTGATGACCATTCACCGTTGGAGGTGATTACAAGATTGTTGAGCATAAAATCAGATTTTAACATGTCTCAAGAATGCTACAACCGAATCCTGGAGTTAATTAAAGATATATAGCCGGAGGGTGGCAAGTTACCTAAAGACTTCTACCGATCCAAGAGAATGGTGAGATCGCTCTGGATGGGGTATAAAAAAATTGATGCATGTCGCAACGGATGCATGTTGTACTATAAGGACGACAAGGATGAAGATGCCTGCAAATTTTGTGGTACCGATCGCTTCAAGGTAACTAGTACAACAAGGACTTCTGGTGCACGTAAGCCAACAGATTCGATGCACTATTTGCCTTTGACGTCGCGGTTGCAGAGGTTGTTTATGGCAAAGGAGACAGCTGATAATATGAGTTGGCACAAGCGGGAACAAATAGATGGAGTACTGGATCATCCATCCGACGGGGAAGCATGGAAGTACTTTGATCGAGTGTATCCCGATTTTGCTTCGGAGCCGCGTAATATCAGATTGGGGCTTTCCTCCGATGATTTTACCCCATTTGGACTTTCGGGCTCACAATATTCTTGTTGGCCTGTGATTGTTACTCCGTGCAACTTGCCGCCTTGGATGTGTATGAAGACTCCTTACATGTTCCTAACTATTATTATTTCAGGTCCAAAGAACCCGAAAAGGAACATCGATGTGTACTTACAGCCCTTGGTAGATGAGCTAAATCAGTTGTGGGAAGTAGGTGCAACCACATATGATGTTTCCAGAAAGCAGAACTTTCAGATGAGGGCCGCACTAATGTAGACCATCAATGATTTCCCGGCCTATGGAATGTTATCGGGTTGGAGCACCCATGGTCGTCTCGCATGTCCGTATTGCATGGATCGCACTAAGGCTTTCCGTTTGAAACACGGAAGAAAACTGTGCTTCTTTGATTGTCATCGACAGTTCCTGCCAAAGGATCATCCGTACCGGAGGAACAGGAATGCTTTTCGTGCTGGCGTGGTAGAGAAGTCCAGTCCACCGCCACGGTGGTCCGGGAACACGATATGGGAAGAAGTTAAAGAATTGTCAAGTGCTATTGAAGAGCCTACAGCGGGGTACAAGTGTGATGGATTTGGCCGCGCTCACAACTGGACGAAGAGGAGTATATTCTGGGACCTACCATATTGGAGTGACCATCTGCTCAGACATAACCTGGATGTCATGCATATCGAGAAGAATGTATTTGACAATATAATAAATACTGTGATAGACGTAAAGGGGAAGACGAAAGACAATCCCAAGGCCAGGTTGGACTTAGAAGAAATATGCAGACGTCCAGAGTTGCATTTGATAAAGGAAGGCAGTGGGAAGTATAAGCAGCCCAGGGCCATTTTCTAACTGGACAAGGAGGACAAAGGTAAACTTTGTAGGTGGATCCAGGACCTAAAATTTCCAGACGGGTACGTATCGAATTTGAGAAGATGTGTTGACCCGAAGGAGAACAAACTACAGGGTATGAAGAGCCACGACTGTCACGTTTTTATGGAGAGGTTAATCCCGATTGCATTTCGGAAATTCTTACCTCATGTCGTTTGGGATCCACTGACAGAGCTTAGCATATTCTTCAGAGATCTTTGTTCTGCTAAGTTGCTCGTCGATCGGCTTAAAAAACAGGAGAAGGATATTGTAGTAACATTGTGTAAGCTTGAGAGGGTGTTCCCTCCTGGATTCTTCGACTCTATGGAGCATTTGCCAATTCATCTTTCATATGAGGCACATGTTGGTGGGCCCGTCGGTTATCGGTGGATATACCCGTTCGAGCGCCATCTAAACCACCTGAAGAGGAAGGTAAAAAATAAGGCACGGGTCGAGGGTTCTATTTGTGAAGCCAATGTCCTTGAGGAGATTACAAACTTTTGTTCAATGTATTTCAAGCCTCATATTGCTACAAATAGAACAAGAGCTCCGAGGAACGACGATGGAGATATAGAATATAATGATGCATAATTGAAAGTCTTCAATGCTCTTGAAAAGCCTTCTGGAAAACTGAAAAAGAGATATTTGAATGATGAGGAACTAAAGGCTGCCCAGTTATATATATTACTCAACTGCGAGGAGGATGAAGTGGAAAAGCTAGAGTGGTAAGTAAAAATCTTCAACGTTCAAGTCATTTATTTGTTGATTACGTTATTATAATTTAACGAGTATATCCCGATATTTATTGGATTTTAGCAAATTTAATGATGAGGTGAGGTCAAGTAGACCATACATTGCAGATGAAGAAGTAGAAGAAGAAATGAGACTTCATTTTCCGTCTTGGTTGACTGCATATGTACGTAAAAAGCTAGTTAGAATCTTCCTCCATTCACAACTGCACAAGAAATAACTTAACATTAAACTTAATTTTGTATCTTTTCGTGTTTAGGTCGATCGTCCGGACGTCATCCTTGAGAATGAATCTATTAGAACTCTTGCCAAGGGACCAATTTATGCTGTCAAAATATGGCCAAGTTATTGCGTGAATGGGTTTAAGTTCAAGTCAAAAAATGCCCTCATCAGAGATAGCTTCCTGGATCTTGATTCCACAAAAAATAGTTACTTGTGTATCAAATCTATAAACTACAAAGATGTCACTCCAGGAAATAATTTCTATGGCATCTTACGGGAGATCGTGGAATTGACGTACAACTATGGCATAGAGCCTGCCAAGATCGTGTTGTTCAAAGTTGATTGGTTCGATCCCATACAAGATCAAGGATGGAAAATTGACAAGCATGGTCTTGTGGATATTAACTACCGTCGTCGATACCAAGGATACGAACCATTTATCCTAGCAAGTCAAGCTCAACTCGTATATTTTACAACATATCCTAGACGGGGAACAACGAGGTACGACTGGTGGGCAGTATGCAAGACTAAAGCCAGAAATACCTACGATGTCGACGAAGTGGCTTATCAGGAGGACGAGCTGCCTCTTGTACCAAATACAGTTGATGTCGACTCAGCAGAAGTTTTCCATTCAATATCTACTTGTGTAGAAGAGGTACAAGTATCCGAAGGGGAAGACGAAGGAGATGCTAGTGACGATGAGGAGAAAGAGGAAGAGGATGAGGAGGAGGAGGAGGAGGAGGCAAACGAAGAAGATGAATTTTCAGAGGATGATTGAGAAACTGTAATTTTGACGTATTCATATTTCTGTAATCTTAAATTATGAACTATGATCATTTTTGAAAACTTAAATTATGAATTCCAATGTATGCAGATATTTCTAAACTGTCATTGTATTTATTTATATTTTCAATCATAAACTGTGATTTTGATGTATTCATATTTTTGTAGTCTTAAATTATGAACTCCAATGTTATTATCAGCATGGCAGGACGACGCGGAGGTACCTCAGGACGACGCGGAGATAGGCCAGGACGAGCCGTGTCCTTAGGTGGGAAGAGAGCTCCGTTACCAGAGGATGGCTCTGGACCATCGTCTGACCCGAGCACTCCATTGTACCATACGGTCGCAGGTCCGGGTGGCAGTGGACCTGCGACGAGCAGTTCCAGGCTTGCTGATCATACTACTTCCCTTAGCCTTCCTACCGCTGACAGCAGCATGGCGGGTGGGGAGCAGGTGGAGGAGGTAGTCCCTACTCCCGCCCGGGCGGATCCATACCAGAGCGACCCTCCATGCGCACCTCAGGACGAGACGAGGATGGAGATTTGGGCCGACGGTCCTACGAAGTAAGTTAAATGAATATTTATTTATATATATATATATATATATATATATATATATATATATATATATATATATATATATATATATATTATGCATGTCTGTATATCTATATATATTCATTAATACGTCGGTTATCGTTGTATACAGATATCGTCCCTCGTCGGTACAGAGAGCGTTGGGCTGCTTTCTAAGGTCCAACTATGGGGGGTCGTGGATCAACTACTCGGATGCCTCGGAAGAGAGGAAGGCATTCTGGTTTGCCCACTTCAAGGTAACTAAAGATAGTTAATTTAGTATGATTAATATAATTTTAAGCATTTTTTAGAACTTATTATTTTAATTTGTAATTCTTGTAGAGGACTTATTTTTATCCACCACACCGGGCCGAGCAGATTGAGAGGCAGTTTCCTGCCGTCGCCGCCAAGTTGATCCGTGATACAATTGACGATCAGAAAGCTCGTCAGCGCTCCGAAAAGTCGATTGCTGGTTGGATCACACCTGACCAATGGACCACGATGAGGGCTTGATTTGAGGAGCCCGGGTATAGAGAGCGGTCGGAGAAGGCGAAGGCGGCTAGGACGAGGGCCGAAAAGTGGTGTGGTAGATCGATTCCTATGACGGAGCATTTCCGTCGTCTGGTATGTAATTTATTGTAAAATATAAGATTTTATTGATAGTAGGAGTATATAATTTTCTATTTTACTAAAGAATAAAATATAATAAACACGCAGGTGAAGAGGGGTGAGGACGCAAACATGGTGACCGTTTTCCTGGCCACCCATCGGAAGGACGGGAAGCTCATCGACGACCGGGCTACTCAGAGCTATGTAAGTACTAATTTAGATTTTGTTAATTTTTAACACAACTTGAAGAATATACAGATAACCATATACTTAATAATAATTAAATATTTTAGACGTTTATTAGGCTAATTTAGGTAAGTACTGATGTATAGAGATGCACAATGATTTCTAGGAATAGTATGTTAGGCTACGTAATGAGCGTGCGAGTGCTAGTGCACAGGCAGAGGGAGGGGTTGGTACATCGCAGCCCTCTCCGCCTCAGTCGGAGGACGAGCTCTGGAAGACCGCTGTTGGTGGTCTTCAGACGGGTACGTACTACGGTACGGGGTCCTACGGCACATTTGTTGCGATGCAGGCATCCAGGGCTCCCTCTTCCAGTGCGCATTCACAGCCGTCACAGGCCGAGTCATCCCGAGTCGAGGAGACCATTGTCCGCCAGATTGCTGAGCTGTGCGAAGATATGCTGAGGAGGATTACTGAGCAGCCAGGGTCTCAGGTGCAAGGGGACGCTGCGTCGGTCACCGCACGCTTTGACGAGCTCGAGCGCACCGTACAGCACGTACAGGGGACACAGGAGTCCATTCACGATACCGTTACTAGGATAACGGCTTGCATGGAGCAATGCAGCGCCAGACTGCGAGCCCTAGAGGAGACGCGGACGCACCCATCTCCAGCGGTTACACTGCCTCCTTCTCCAGCGGTTGCATTGCCTCCTCCTTCATCGTCGTCGGTGGTTCTTACACCGGAGCAGTATGCTTACCTTCTTTCCAGGAGCGGTGATGCTCCTCCTAATCAGCCGTAGTCGACATATATATTGTTGTGTGATGGCCCATTGTTGGGTCTTTTATGTGGTTATACATACATTATTCTTATATGGACCATTATGTTTGACATTGTTGTTACAAATTTTCATATATCTGTGTTGATTGATGAGATTGTGTTTCAAACGTGTTCGTGATTGTGTGTATATGTGTTGTTTGATACTATGTTCGTGATACACACCGTCGTTGTTGTAACAAATGGTGTAGGGGATGCTGCAAATGCTGCAGGGGATGCTGTAAATGCTGTAATTTTTTTTAATTTTTTTTTCAATATTAGCGACGTTCAGTGACTCTCAGTGACGTCCAGCGACGAAGGTAACGTCGCTAAGTAAATATAAGGCACGTCGCTAACTGTGATGAATACCGTCGCTGATCGTCACTAAACGTCGCTACGTAGGACGTCGCTATATGTCGGTACTATAGCGACGTAGCAAAGTCGCAGAACGTCGCCATTTGGCTCTCAAGCCAGGTCAGCATCGATGCATGTCAAGTCGCTCAACGTCGCTAGGTTGCATCGGTAAATGATGACGTTTTACGTCGCTGGTAGTCGCTGAATTAGCGACGTGTCCGCGTCGCTGAGTGTCATCGCAATAGCGACGTATTACGACATTTTGTTGTTTAGCGACTAGGTTAATCGTGACTACGTTCAAACGTCACTAAATACGTCACTAATCGATATTAGCAACGTATTTTCCCTATTTAGCGACGTCCTGTGGCGTCGCTGATTTGACAGATTTTAGTAGTGAATTATTTTGTGCACGTTCGTCAGATCGAGGTGAAACTTGTGCCAACAGGACCGTATCATTTTTCTGATCTTGTATGCCAAGTTTGGTCCGATTCGGAGACAGTTGATCGGATTGTCGTTTCGTGGGCCCCACGATCCGACTCAACGGGCGATTTCGTGCATAACCCACCGGAATCCAAAATTGGACATACCATTAGGTTCGTATCATCAAAATGAATTTGTAGATATGTAGTTTGATGACTTTAGAGAATAATGACTCTGGCACGCTTTTTGGTGCCAAACGGGTCCAACGACGGACATCATTTTGACCCAAAATTACCGTTTTGTCCTTGTGTCCAGAATTGGATTTAAGGACAGGTAATTCTAGCTAATTTGACTATTCTGAAAACGTTGGTAATGTCTATTTTAGTATCTGGAGACTGTTGTACGAGTTTTACTGTTATGGCACACTGAGTGGTTTGGATTATCGGTTACACCAGCAAAGGACCACAGGCGAGTACAGTTTATTGTCTGTTTTTTAATATTAATTTTCACTATATTTCACTGATGGTCGTTGGTTTTGTGGTTTTGTCATTTATATTCTATTATAAATTGTTGAGTCGGAAATGAGAAGTACCAAGGTTGTGTGATCCGACCGTAGATATTGTTTATTTTCATGCAAGTAGACCTCGTAGACATTGTTTATTTTCATGCAAGTAGACCTCGTAGATATTGTTTATTTTCATGCAAGTAGACCTCGTAGATATTGTTTAATTTTTGCAAGTAGACCTTGTAGACATTGTTTATTTTTCATGCAAGTAGACCTCGTAGACCTCGCGGTGTAGTGTCCCAGACTGATCACATATCAAAGGTACTTCTAACAGTTGGGAATGTATTTTAGTTTATTTACTTGCTATTGATTTTCTGTCTTTTCTCACGCCATTTTGCTGTTTGTTTTCAAAACATATAATTGATGTCTAACCTATGTTGTATAGTCATTTTTATTTATTGAAACTGTATTCAATAAATTGTACTCATTCCATTCCTGACTGGAAACCAATATTTTTCAGGTTAGCTGTGGCTTCACTTAGCATTGGGAGTTACGGGTGTACTTGCAGACGAAAACCTAAAGATTAGCTAGATAAATGAGTTGTAATCATTTTAATATTTGTAAGAGTTTATATTTTTCTGAAAATATAAAACTTGTGAATATTGTAAATTAAATTAATTTTGTGGATGAGCATTATTGGTGAATTTGAGCATTGTGGCTATACAGCGTTCTACCACCGACACTGCGGAGTAAGCTGGCTTGGACACACATTCGTATCCTGGAAAGCGGGTGCGAGTCATGACAAGTTTTTGTGGTGGCCCATGCAGGTCTGTTTTCGCAAATCATGCGAACTCATGATAGTATCTAAGATTAGTCATACTATTACGAGCCTGCGACTAGGAAATGCTCATTCACGAGTTAGGGTTAATTTAATTTAAGAGAATGACTAGGACTAGGAGTCCCTTATACAAATTTACCGATGGGTAGTCTAGGCCATGCAATTTAGATGAGGAGTTATTTATTTTGATAGTTTGCAGATCCCCATAGGTACACTATTACCTCTTGATATGACGATATGATCCAATGTGGATAGATTATTCACTTGGTGAGACAGGACTTCATGGAATTAATGATCTAACCTTGATAAATTGTTTAAATTCCTTCTCTTTGCCTCTTTAGATATCATCCTCATATCTTAGTCCGAATTGCCTATTTAGTTCCTATTTTGCCCTAAGAATTATTATTTTTATATAATTTTTGATTATGTTATCCATATACGAACCTCGGGTTAGTTTCGATTCAAAGTTTTCCTCAATGGTTTGAATATACATGAAATAGATACTAGAATGTTTGTATTTCTTTTGTCTTCAGTTATTTCTTCTATGTTCAATCTTTTATTTTAAGGGTTGTGACTGATAGGACAAATTCTTACGCTTTATTTCATAGTCAACTTATTTGAATCTCTAGAAACTTATAAATTTTTACAGATATAGTTAAAGGAATGTTAGTTAACTCATAATGGCAGGACAGCAGCACACTGTCGCCATTTATTTGAATTATGGAGACTATGGATTCACTACAGCCAGCAGCGCACTGGCGAGGCACGACCCCTAGAGTTGAAATTAGTTTAAGAAAATATAGGTTATAAAATATTGCTAAAACTATGGCTAGTGGTCCTCTTTTGATCGTAGTTACCCTTGAGTCAATATTGGATAGAGTCAAGAAATATTCGATTTTGTATCATATTTGAGTTACGAAACCAAGGGTTTACCACAGCCAGAGTATACGAGCGAGGCATAATCCTCGGTGAAATGACTTCAGACATGATTACAAGTTTAGGATACTATAGAGGATAGAAAAATGTCTTGTGTGTCCCATAAGATCCAAATCCAATACTAGTGAAAGTTCTGTAAGTTGGGTAGCATGTCTCCCAACCTAGCATTTTGTGGTCCTTGTGACCTATTGACGAGGTAATTGACTGACACTAATAGGTTTACCTAGAATATAGAATTTAGAGGTCCATAACCCATTAGTCGACCAATGCCTTATGAATAAGAAGATAGTAGGAAGACTGTATAAGCAAGAACACCGGATAAGATTTGATTCTCATAAAACTCGAACTACTTGTGCCTTCTTTCAAAAATCTCGCATACTTGTATTTTGACTATCTTGACCAATGCTGTTATTACAGTCTAGTTTTGCAAGCTTACTCTTTTATCGAGCTTGATTCAAGACATATGTTTATTGGGGACGCCTGCTAACATATTGTCTAATCAGAATCTATGTATTACGGTCTGATCAACCTTAGTGCACTCGGTTCGCTCTTCCTCTGATTAATCTACGTGGATTGAGACGTAAATGTCTCTAGGATCTCATCCATGACTGCGTTAGCAATTCTTCTTGAATTATACATTCGTCTTTGAATCACGTAATTGTATTCAGTGACATCCTTCTTGAACTCTTCATTGTTTTTGTCTTCCACTGATTTAGAAAGACGAAAGCTCGTAATTGGTATATAGATACAGAGTATCCCCCATGGCTATGATAGTTGTATACACAAGTGTAGCTACCATCGGCCAGCCATGTGATTGAGTTATTCGTTCTCCTCTCGACCCTCAAACTACTATTGGGACCTTCTAGCCATCAGAATTTGAGAATGATTAGGGTTTTACCCTTAGTCAAAATACCAACCTAGGAGACTATCTCTTCTCAAGAAACCAATTGTTGTGAGTCTCTAATTAATTGCTTGAAGCTTGCTTTAACTAGCAACCCTTAAGCCTTAACCCAACCTTCCCTCGACCAAAGCCCACAGTTTAGACATGAGAGGAATAGACAAATGTAAGGACAATCATTTACCATGATTATGGTAGACACCCATCCCGAGATTGGTTTCCAACAAATATTACCCTAGTTATATAAATTTTATTATTAAGACCTAACTAGTATTGGAACACCACAGTCACTAGCTTAGCCAATACCATAGCATAAATACTCTGTCATATTATGATCTACCTATTGTCAACAGCAATACATGATCACTACAGCCCATACCACTAGAACCCTTGTGACAATAGTCTGGCAGGCTTGACACAAATAGAAATTCATGACTCAGTTGTTAGAAATCTTTTCATATGATGTGCCTTAGAGTTGGTTACCCCGTCGATAACTCTTGTATACTATGGACGAGTAGATCATTCCATTTTATCGACCATGTGCATTGTACACACTCATTTTCCATTTATTAAGGAACGATCCTTGACTTGACTTATATCTGCCGTAATAATTACATCGTGCCTTATTCTTTATTAACAAGAGTCGAGGTACAATACCCGGACTTTGGAATTCTTCTAACCTTATTATTCCTAAAACTATGTCCTAGCTTCTAAGGTGAGTAGACTGTAAGCCTTCTAAAATTTTGGGATATACGAGGATTACCGATTGATTAAAATAATTTCCATTAGGATGATAATTAGTTCCTTATGGACTCCCACTGTCCATTTAGATCATTTTGTGTCCCCGGTCCTGTCATTAATAATCGGAGCACGAGACCAGCTGTTACCTTCCAACAAATTTTACATACAAGACATAGACGACTCCACCTTTATGTAGACATATCATGTCCACTCAAACACCTCTTCTTGTACTCTATTTTAGGATACGACTTTCAGGTCAAAAGGACTAACTATAACCCTTACCATAATACGGTATACTTCTCGACTTCCACTAGAGTCTCAACCTTGACTCAATTTTTTTGACCCAATATATGGTTGTGATCTACTCGAAGTCCACTATGCACATGTCACTAGTGTGGCACTCAATTGTGTCTTCTCGTGCTACTTAAACACAAAAGTCACCGAAGGCACATTTTTGGGCTTTAGGGCCCTAGCTAACCAACCTGACTGGCAACTAGCTCAACCACTTGGGTGGAGACCTATTCTAGGTTACCCTAACCTAGTAGAAATAGTTTTATCATTGGGATCTTGTCCAGTCAACATAGATTGAAATTCAAGGTTCATCCAACCAACGAGTGATGTCCAAATAGGGAACCCGTTAAGACCCAGTAAAATCCATCCATACATACCACCATATTTGGACTACAAAAATCGAACTATTTGAAATAGGTCCCTATACCTAATATGTGTAACGCCCCAGTCCCAAAATATATGGGACCAGATACGTGTCATGTCAGTTGTATACATACGAGTATAAGAGGTGTTCGTATGTATATATAAGCTGTGAAATGTAGAAAGCCATGACAAACTAAATAAATCTCATCCACAATTACTAAGGTTTAATGATATGATCAAATAGTCATTTGTACAAACGTTGGACGGAGACATATCCGCTACAAATAAATTTAAATAAGAAGAAATGTATAAATAAATAATTTAGTCAAGCGAAGCAAATGACGAGTCCAAGAGCAACCATCATGACGCCGGGTGTGGTGCAATAATTCGACAAGTTTCGATTGTCCAATGACCGGGTTTGATGTAATGGTCCAAATCGCGAGAAAATAGAAACATGTGATTAGTCATGATCAACAACGATAATAGGAGAAATTTAGGAGTAACTGAATATTTATACTATTTTTAGAAATTATTTTATAATAATTTTCCATAAATACTTAAAAATACTGAAAATATACAATTTAGAGAAATACATTTTTATTCGTCCAATATATGTCTAGATAACAACTTGAAAATAATTTGGAAACCACTTTTGATCAAATATATATATATATATATATATATATATATATATATATATATATATATATATATATATATATATATAAGTATATACAAAGTAATTCTAGAAAATATTTGAGGCTAAAAGTCTCTATTTTGTAAGCTAAAATTTTGTCAATTAATAAATAGATAGAAAGTTCTACAGCAATATCTCATAGCCCATAATATAAATATTTAACCCATTTACTATAATAAAAATTTGATACATATATGAACCCCATGATACCAAAATATCTAAACTAATACATACAACTAATAATAATAATAATAATAATAATAATAATAATAATAATAATAATAATAATAATAATCCATTAAAAGCTATACTACCAAATCCCCTTTAATAATAATAATAATAATAATAATAATAATAATAATATAATGATACAACCCCAAAAAAAAGCTTATACTGATTCCTTACCCAAATCATACACAGTAAGAGAGAGAGAGAGTGAGGGCTAAGGATAGGTGAGCAAACCGGAGGAGAGTGGCGCGCGGGGTCCAGCGGGGAGGAGGCGGCGCCGGTGGTGGCGCTCGAGAGGCGGTCGGGAGGAGCGGCGCGGAGGGGGTTTCGTCGAGGCGGAGGGGGTTTTGCCGAGGCGGTGGGGGAGGATTCACCGAGACGGAGGAGCGGCGCGGCTTAGCGTATCGGGCGGCACAGCCTCCCGGTCGGTGGAGGCGACCGATCGGAGAGGGAAGTCAGGTTGGCGGAAGGAGCAGATCGGCGGGAAATGCAGGCTGTGGTCTGCGTGGCCGTGCTCGGGGCCGAGGGCCGGATGGAGATGCCCTCACCGGAACGGGGCGGCGTTCCGATCGCGGAGGCCGGCGGAATCCACAATCAGGTTAGGGTTTTGTCTCTTTCTTGGTAATTTTTGGTGATGATGGTGGTGGTTTGGTGAAGAGCGGGTTGGTGTCGGAGGTGGTGAGGGTGGCCGTTGGTGGTGACAGTGGTGGATCCGGTGATTGTGGGGATTTTTGTCGGTGGTGGTGATGGGAGTTTCCGGTGGGTGGCGGCCGAAATTGGGGGAGATGGTGGTAATGGTGGCGGAAGGATTTGGTCGGGATCGAGACTGGAACGGAGTTGGCGGTGGTGGCGATGGCGGCGGGATGCTGTGGAGGCAGAGAAGACTGGTCGGAGCGGGAAGCCGGGACAGTGGTGGAGGCGATAGGCCGAGATAACAGCGATGCGTAGTAGAGGTTGGGTTGATGATGGCGGGGTTTTGTCGTCATTGACGTCGTGTCCGGGATGTCGGGCATGACACGGATAATTATACTAAAGCTGGAATAAGATTCACAGCACGATGCACACTGGCTTGGGTTGGCACGGACACGATGCACGCTGGCTTGGGTTGGCACGGACACGATGCATGCACGTTGTGGAGAAATTTTTTGGAGGGATTTGTGAATGGTAGAAATATGTGGATGAGTACCTCTCCTTATATAGGAGGTGGAAATTCCCAGTTGGATAAGGATTAGGATTTATTTAAATCCCCAATAGATAATATAAATTTTAATTCAAATTGATTAAGCACATGTAGATATTATCTTAATTAGTTCAAATAACTAAAAATAATTGGATCAAATCTAATCCAATATAGCTACATACTATTTTAAAACCTATTTAAAATAAAATAAAATCTTTTCAAATGTAAATTATCATGATCAATTAAATTTAAATCAAAACACTATTTTTAAAATACTTTTTCGAATAATAAACTATTAATTTTAATTAATTTCAAAAATAGTATTATATATGAATAATAAAAATTTATGCTCCTCATATGGAATAAATATTTACATAAAACATGGTTTTTCAAATTACTATCTATATAACATTTTTATGATGTAAAATAGGTTTTGGAAATTCCAAATGCGACACATTTTACAACTTTAAGTAATCGAAAATATTTATTATTTATTATTTGAAAAAAACCAAGATTTTTAAAATAAAATATTTTTACAAAAATATGTACCTCGCACATATTCGCACTCGACGAGTCATACGAAAATGTGAACTCGTACGCGACGTCCCATACGACTATGCGACGTACAAATACTAAGTAAAAATTTTAAATA
Source organism: Iris pallida (assembly GCA_029216955.1). Classification (NCBI taxonomy): domain Eukaryota; kingdom Viridiplantae; phylum Streptophyta; class Magnoliopsida; order Asparagales; family Iridaceae; genus Iris; species Iris pallida. The sequence goes on from JANAVB010042196.1 coordinate 47,304, forward strand.
CTCAATTTATAAAAAAAATTAAAGTAGAAATTTAGGGGGTTTACAATATGTAATCTCTACCTCTTAGAATGTGAAGTCATTTGTAACCCTTATTCCATCTACCTGGAAGTCGCGACACAATCTTGTATTGTATTTATATCCCTTGCTCGTGTGTTTAAATAACCACGAAAAAGATTACAATCTTGATTTCTGAAATT
>JANAVB010042196.1:55000-58286 GCA_029216955.1 Iris pallida
TATATATATATATATCTATATATATATATATATATATATATATATATATATATATATATATGTAGACATAGCTATATATAATAAAGTGCAAATACTCATAATTGATGAAAATTATGAAATAACCCAAGCGTTGGTTCTCATATCCAAAACTCATATAAGTCCTGAAACTCAGATTTTAGAAGCTAAGAAGCTGGAAATCAAAATATCACATTTAACTCGAAAAATCGAAATCAAAGAAACTCATCCAATTCACACAACGACCAAAATACAAAATACACCAAACGAACCCGCAAACTCGGCATACACATTGGTCTCGACCAACGTGATGCATTCGTATACTCACAGGTTCGAATCGTGTCCGTGTCGTGTCCACAGAATGCGTATCGGAATTTCCGATACCGATGGTACGCGTGCGTTCTCGCTCGTTTTAGCGCCGCACACGCAACGAAACTCCCGTGCTTGTGCACATAGCTGGGGGTCCTGGGATAGGTCTAGGACATGATGACATGGTGACACGCCGCCCGAAGTGACGCACACAGCCCCCGTACCCGTGCGGCCTGCTGCGCGCGCGCGCCCGCACGCCCTCGTGCGAGTGGTTCCGGCCGCGCTGCTCCCTCGTCGGGCCACGCCGCGACTTGGGGTTCGTCCTACGGGTCGTCTAGGTCTAGGTCGCATGTTTCGGGTCCTGGAACGGGTCTTCGCTGCGTCGTGTGCGCGCACGAAGTCCGCCTCCGCGACAAAACGACAGGCTGAATGCACATTGAGCGGTGCATGCGCGATTTCTCCGCGCTCTCGCTCAACGAAAAGACGTAAAATTTCACAAGCATGAGGGCAGAGGTTGCCCCCATGTGCTCACAAATTTTCACTCAAAAATACGCTCTGTGCATCGAAAAATCACACGCGGACAGCAGGGCACGCACGGCCTCGTGCACGGGATTCGTGCACGTGCATCCGTTGCCCGAACGCCGCTAAAACGATGCCAAACCAAAACCGTCTTCACGAAAGTTTATCAAATCATATTATCTAAACATCCATGAAGTTGGAAACGAAAAACAACAACTTTCTATCCTAGCGACATTTCGTCGAACACGTGTCGTAAAGGACCGACACGTGTCCGATACCTCCATCAAACGGAGTCAAAATCCCACCAAATTTCGTGGATAAGACTAGGGCACCTATATGGATGCAAAAATGAAAGAAAAACTAGATTTTCAATGGTAGATTAGGGTTTTGCCTATTGAGTGTCAAAACTCAATGAACGGGGCTCCTCGGTTGTCGCATCGGCCGATTTCCCTCCAGCAAAAACCTCCGTCTCCTCTAGATGTGCTCCAGCAGTTCCTTCTCTCCTCGACGACGCAACGGGGTTCGTTTGGGAAGAAACGGACTCCGATGAAGGAATTATGAGTTTTGGAAAGGTGGATCTTTTAGGGTTCTTTGTGGAGGCTCAAAATTTCACAAATGATGAAAAAAGAGGGGGTACTGCTGTTGGGCGGCCAAGGGGGGTCTCTAGGGGTTAGGGTTTCACTTGGGCCAACTCCTTCTCAATTAGAAATGGGCCCAAGTCAAAAAGCTTAAAGGCCTACATACAAAAAGGCTAAATAAATAAATAAAACCTTAAAAATATCTAATGCATAAAAATAATTTCTAAAAATGAAATAACGATTCTAATGCATGTTTAGGCCCCTATACATGTCCACTAAGGTTAAACCAGTTGCTAGCACAATCAAGAGTCAACATATTCAGAGAATCACATAAAGGCCAAAATGGCTAAAATGACTGAAATACCCTTCTAAACTACTCCAAAATAGAGATTAAATCTAAACAAAATTTTAAAAACAAAAATGTGAATTTAATTACATTATTAGCTTCTAGTGAAGGTTGACTAAGGTCAACTACCAAGTCACCAGTCTACAATCAATCAAATCACACTGCAATCAATCTAATTAATAAATAAATAAAAATTCAAATAAAAACATAAAAATTGAAAAATAACAATTACTAAATATCCTTAAAATTGAAAGTGAGTGTGACAAATCTACCCTCCTTAAAATAATTTCGTCCTCGAAATTAAGATGATCCACCCTTCTAGGTTAAAATCCCCAACATCATGGTCTTAGAAAACTTATCTAAATCATGCAGTTGGAAAGATATCATACATGATTATGACAGGTAATCAGTCTGGGGTCTCATCTAGCCACTATAGTCTAGATCAAAAGTAGTCATAAGGTATCACATACAAATTATGGTAGGGTACAGTAATCATAAAATAAGATAAGGTATAGTCAAGACTCACCTCTACTAGTTAGGTAGCTGGAACTCTCTCCCGGAGGTAGGCCTCGACTATGGGCAAGTGTAGTAGGACAGTCCTCATATCTTGTGTGCAACTGATCCACAAAATAGGCATAATCCTAGTCTCTTCCTACAGTCCTTCCATACGTGCCCACTTCTTACAGAAAGTACAGGTAGGCACCCACTCAACTGGCCTTTGCTGGACAGGAATCTGAACTAGATAGCTTCTAGGCTGGAAGCCTGGGACCCTGAGCTCTGGGTATAAACTGCTCCTCGCTCTCTTGGGACTAGGCTCCTCCTCGAATGCATGTAATCCCATAACAGTTGAAAACTGAGACTCTGCTCTCTCATAGCTCAGCCTGAAGTCTTTGTACCTTCCGCATATCCTGAAGGAGTCTGTAAATATGAGCCCCACCAGGGATGGCATGGGTACCACTCCAGGAGGCAAAGGGAGGCCCTCAGTCTCCGGCTGAACTGCAGCCCTCTCTTGAAGGACAGGAGATGGAGGAAAATTCTCCGATGCGCTACTAACACACTCCTGAGCAATAGAAAGGGGAAATACAATCTCAGTCCTCATCCGGATTGCAGCTGTGTACTGGGGACAGACTCTGGTCATGGGTGCCACTATGGAAAAGATAAGGAAAAATAATAAATCATCGGGCTATAAGGCAGTCTATCATCCTATACAAATACTGGTGATAAAATAAAAAACAACTAAATTAACTATAAAGCGTTACTATTCTAAAGATGATCAAAATCGAAAGTTTAAAGCACGACTGTCAATAACTGAAATCCAAGCACACTATATATATATATATATATATATATATATATATATATATATATATATATATATATCTATAAGAAATTTAGTCTCGATATGATCTAAGTTGATCCAATCCAGGATGAATCGAGGTTTGGGCAAGATGGAGAACGAGGTCATTGAAGTCTAGGCACGAGTATCCAGACTTGAAATCCATGTCACAATTGAATTAAT
>JANAVB010042197.1:0-5000 GCA_029216955.1 Iris pallida
TAAATTGAACCGACGGGGGGGAAATTTTCATTCCCCCCCAAAACACTCTCTCTCTTCCCTCTCCCTCTCTCCGACGATCTCCCTCTCTCCGACCGGCGATCTCCCTCTCTCTCTCAAAGGTATGCTCTCTCTCCCCCCCTCTCTCTCTCTATCTCCCTCTCTTTCTCTCTCTTTTACGATTTGGGGGGTTGGAGGGCTGTCGTAGTGTTTGGAGAGGGTATGGGGCAGGGGGGTTTCGGGTACGGGGTGGGGTGGTCGGGGCAAGGGTGGAGTGGGGTGGTCGGGGGCAGGGGGGTCGGGGAGGGGGTCGGGCAGGGGTGGGGGGGTGGTCTGGGCAGGGGGGGTTCGGGTGGGGGGTGGGGTGGTCGGGGCAAGGGTGGGGTGGGAGAGGGGGCAGGGGGGTCGGAGAGGGGGTCGGGCAGGGGTGGGGGGTGGTCTGGGCAGGGGGGTGGGAGAGGGGGTCGGGCAGGGGTGGGGGGGTGGTCTGGCCGAGCTGTCTACATTCTTCAGGGATATCTGTTCAACTAAGCTCACGGTGCAACATATGATACAACTTGAGGAGAAGATTGTATTAACAATTTGCAAGTTAGAGAAAATATTTCCACCGGGTTTCTTCGACAGTATGGAGCATCTACCGATTCATCTAGCATACGAAGCCCGTGTCGGTGCATCTGTTCATTATCGATGGATGTACCCCTTTGAAAGGTAAATAAAAATCGATATAATTTAAGTAGATTTTACAATTCATTGCTAATTCTCAAGATAATTTATCTCTCTAGGTATCTACATCATCTAAAGAAGAAAGTTGGCAACAAGGCTCATATAGAGGCTTCGATATGCGAAGCATATCTTATCGAGGAGGTGTCAAACTTTTGCTCCATTTATTTCGATACTCATGTTGAGACAAATCGAAATAGACCTCAAAGGAATGACGAAGACGTTGAGGAAGGAGGTATATTCAATTTAAGGGGCAAGCCTATTGGGGCTAGTAAGAAACGGTGGTTGAGTGACGATGAGTATGATGCCGCTCACCGATATGTCTTGTTAAATTATGACATACAAGAAGTGAGAGATTTGGAGAAGTAAGTGACTACACCTCGTTATAATCTCTAATTTGGTGAGGTAAGTGACTACACTAATTTTTATTCTCTCTAACAGTGTATTTAGAGATGAAGTCAAAATAAGGACACCCGATATTACCGATGAGGGACTTCAAAGAGAGGTTGATTTTACCTTTCCGTCATGGTTTCGAGATTACATAAGTAACTGAGATAATATGTTATGCGGCTACCATTTAAATATATATATGCAACTAAAACATTTAAAGTTTACAGGTTTTATTAGCTGAACCAAGTACACTCACAATGAGAGCATTCGTTATTTGTCATTGATCGAAGAAGCATGCAAAGACTTGGCCCGGCTATGTCGTTAATGGCTTCAAGTTTAAGACAACTCAACATCCTATAAATGTCGAATTTCTCAATGACGGCTTCAGTACGAAGGATTCTGGTGTTTGCATAAGAGGCACAATCTATGACGACGAGCCGGACTTTGACTATTATGGAGTGCTTCGGGATATTGTAGAATTACAATATAGTGCCCCATTTAATATGCATATTGTTATGTTCAAATGTGAGTGGTTCGATACGACACCAAATATCGGTTGGAGAATCGATAAACAATTTGGATTCGTCGATATAAATCATCGCAGGAGGTATAGAGGGTCCGACACGTTTGCGATAGCAAGTCAGGCTGTTCAAGTCTACTATACAAGCTACCCAAGGCGTCGTAGAGATCGCTTTGACTGGTGGGCAGTATGCAAGATTAAATCTAGAAATACATTCAACGTTGGAGACCCAGCATACCAAGAGGACCAGATCGAAAAGTCCCAATACTTGGGACAACAGTCTTGTGACATGGATGTTGAATTAGAGGTTGATATACCTCTTGCTGATGAAAATAGAGGGGAGGAAGAGGTTGATATACAAGACTTAGATGTCAACCAGGGGAGAAAGAGGCGTCTTGTCCCAAGTATTGAGACTGAAGAAGAAGAAGAAGAAGAAGAAGAACTTTATGAGGATGAGGATGAGGATACAGATGAATTCGACGATGAGGATGATGATGATGATGAGGCCGAGGCCGAGGAAGAGGACGATGACGATGATTAAATATCGCTATATTTCAGTTGAATCTTGAAGCACCCAATATCTAGTCTCGAATCCTAAATTACCCTATTACATTTGGATTTACAATTACAAGTCTAGTGGAACACAAGATGCCCTTTCATCAAAAGTTACAAGAATTGTACTTTGTTGTATTGGTGCGTGATTTTATCAGATTTTGTGTATCTAGCTTTTATTCGTACTTTACTTCTGATTGTAATATTTATTTCAGTTTGGGATATTTACGTATTATTGTATGAGTTTCTTTTTGCAGATGGCACTCCTAGGCCTACTCGTCTGGGCGGCACTCATCGTCCTGCTGCTGGTATGGATATGTTTAGATTTATATTCATTTATAAATCTATGTTGTCGGTATTTTGTTTATGTGTTCTATTTACAAGGATGGTTGCGAGCACCCGTACTGGTGGTGCTGGCCGTGGTCGTGGCGGTGGCGGCGGCGGCGGCGGTGGTGGTGGTGGTCATGGGCGTGGGCGTGGTGGTAGCGGTCGTGGTCGCCAGCCGCATTCCCCGGATGTGACCTCCGATCCCGACTTGGAGAGCCCGGACACAGGCTCTTTCTGCCGTCATTCTTCCTCGGTGCCACCGACATCGTCGTCGAGGCCTGTGACTCCATCCGCTAGCGAATTCGTTCCGCCACCGGATGTACCAGCAGATGCAGCAGCAGATGCAGCAAGGGGCCCAACAGTTACTGCAGGGTGGGCCTCGGAGTACCCCAGGATTCAGTTTCATCCTGTTACCGGGGAGTACGTGCGCGGACCCGCGGATCCCCCGACGCCACCAGAGAGGCTGGTGGGCGAGTTCCGACGAGAGCTATGGCCCGCTGGTGAATCGTAAGTAAATTTAAGTTAATTTATTAAATTTGTTTCATTTATTCAAGTTAATAATCCAGTCGTTGCTTCTTTATAGATTTTTCCCGTGGGATGCTGCCCGGATTCTAGGGCGCATTATCCGGGATAACTACCATGGCCCCTACCTCAATTTTTCTGAGGTGCCTCAGGACATGAAGTACGTCTGGCTCGACGAGATGAGGGTATAAATCCGTCGGTGAATTATTAATTATTTTTTAAATCATTAAATTTTTTATTACGTGATATTTGAATTTGTATGTCAGAGGACGTTCTGGTGGCCCCCCCATCGCGAGGAGGCGATCCGCAGGACCTACAAAGCCGCCGCCGGGAAGAAGATACGAGATGCGGTGTACGACCTTCGTACGGCGCATAAGAGGAAGGACTGGATCCGGACGGAGTACTATGAGCAGATGTTGGAGAAGATGGATACTTCGCAGTTCAAGCTGAAATCGGAGAAAGCTAAGGCTAATCGACAGGCCGCGGGTCTGCATACGGGGGGATCAAGGCCCCACGCATCGACGCGTGCAGATTTGGTGAGATAGCGCAAATTCAAATTCATTCTATTATTTAATTTCGTACTGTTAATATACGAAGTTAATTAAATTCTACGTATGCAGGCCCAACGGGCGGTGAAGCAGAGGAAAGAGGCGGAGACGGTCACCGCTCACGATGTATTCGTGCATACGCACAAGAGGCGGAAGGACGGGAGCTTCGTCGACGCGAGGGCCGAGGAGACTGATGTAAGTACTTACGTTTATGAGATTTATGTTAGAAATATAATTATTGTTAATTTAATTAGATAAAATTAGGATTCAGACTATAACTTAGGGAAACATAGGATTTAGATTATAACTTAGGAAAACTTATAGTATAAACACATTCATTGGATAGGCTGCGTATCGTGAGGCACTTAGTCGGCTTGAGATCGAGCCCCCTTCCGAGAATGTCGGCGAAACGACGCCCACCCAGACGCACTCTTCTATGGCCGCTCGCTACGACGACGTGTTCGTAGAATCCGTCGGCGGCGTTAGGAAAGGGCGCATCTACGGCTTAGGTTCCATGGCGCCCTCGTTGCAGCCGTCCCCGAGATATCCACCGCCTCCGCCTCCCCCAGTGCCCCCGGTTGACGATGTGAGGGCGCAGCTTGCGACTCTGACCTCCGCGGTGTCAGATTTGTGGGCGATAGTGTTGGAGCGCTATCCGTCTGCTCCCGGTCCGTCTGCTCCCGGTCCGTCTGCTCCCGGTCCGTCTGCTGGTGCTCCCGGTTTATCTGGTGGTGCTCCCGGTCCGTCTACTGCTGCTGCCGGTGCTTCGGATCGACCTGGTCCTTCTTCCCCCGGACCACTTTCGTTTAACCGCTCTGCGGACGTCCGCATCGTATCGGATAACACCATCTTGACGCTCCTTGACATGTTGTCGCCAGAGCAGCTACGCGCGCTTCCAGACCATGTCTTGTCCCAAGTGCCGGCACACACGGTGGAGGAGTACATACGCAAAGCGGATGCGGCGGCACGAGCACGAGACGATCCGACGGACGGGGTTTGATTTTGTTTATGTTGTTGGTTTTGTAGACATTTGGATACATTGTATGTTTGGATATTTTTTTATGTTTGGATAATTTAATGTTGGATATTGGATATATTGTGTTGGTAATATTTTGTTGGATATTGGATACGTTGGATATTGGTGTCGGATATGGATATTTTGCATATGGATATATGGTGTTGGATATTGGATACGTTGGATATTCGTGTTGGATATGGATATATGGTGTTGTATATGGATATTTTGCATGTTTGATATTGTATTGGATGTGTTGTATAAACAGGAAAGAGTCTGTTTGCAGTATTTTTTTCAAAAATTAGAAGTTAGCGACGGACTGGCGACCACTCAGCGACGGATAGTCCGTCGCTAACTGGAGAAACTGAGGTTAGCGACGGAGTGGCGACGTAAAATCCGTCGCTACCTG
>JANAVB010042197.1:10000-48995 GCA_029216955.1 Iris pallida
TTCTTTGTGGTGTCACACCGCCGTGATATGGCTTACAAAGTTGAGGCACTGCCTCATGTTGTGTCACCCACTGTAACATGAGGTCCAGCCTCTTTGTAGTGCTGCCTACCACTCTTTATTATACAACATTAGGCCCTCTTGCCTATATGCGGTGCTACGCCGCTGTGACTTGGCCCGAAGCCGAGGCTTTATCCTCACTAGGTATCTCATGTGGTGTTACCCCACTGTAGAATGGAGTACTATGCTCCTTTGTAGTGCTGTGCTACTCGTGCTTCCTGTAAAGCATACCAGATATCCCAGATGTTCGAGAACTCATTAAGGCTTCCAAGCCAACCTTCCACAGGACTTTGTTCTTTATAAAGAACAATCAGAAGATAACAGTGGTCCTGGGTTCATAACCCCGCAACATCCTGTGAGCACCCTGAATTTCGGGTTGATTTTTTTTTCTGATTGAATTATTTTTCTCAATAAATATTTCATTTTGATTATTTTTATCCTTGAATGTACTTTTCCGTGCCTTTGATATTTCGAGTGTCCGGGATGTTCATCTCTGGAAACTTTCTTCATGAGTTTTGTAGTGGACAGGATGTAGCTCCCCTTCCCAGAAAATATTTTTGAAACATCTATTTATTCTTTTATTTGATTTAATAGTGATTTTAGAATTTTCTGTAAATAATTATTTAATAATTATTACGATAGATGGCTTTAGCCACAGATGAGTTTTGGAGTACAAGACAACTAGGAATCATGGCACAGATAGTGCAATGGTGTGCTTTGACTAGTGTATTAGTCCTGGTAGGGAAGGCCGAGCCATAGTGACGTCCTAACTAGAAATACCAGGCTAAGTTGCGACTTAACCCTTACCGAAGATTTTATTTATTATTTAATTATATTATTGAGTTTTAGGGAACCCGGTTGTACCGAACCTGTCCAGATTGGGCCCGAGTCAAATCCAAGCCCATGTAGGCATGTAGTGGGACCAAATACGGCCTTGTAAGACATGTTTGGGAAATGCAAACATTTTATGTATATTTTATGAATTGGCAATTATTTTCTAAATATTTATTATATGTAAGTTATAGGTATTATTAATATTAAATAGCGTCTTAGAGTATTGATACGATTTTTTGGGGCCCAGTAAGGGGAGTATATAATATGCGCATCCAGGAGCTACTATTAAATTATTTTAATTACTAGTGAAATTATTATTATTAATAATATTATTATTGTGGTCATTGAGAATAAATTATTTATTATTATTTTATTGGAATTGTTATTTAATAATATTATTTTTAATTATTTTATTGCCAAACAAATATTATATATATGTGTATTTGTATGTATTATAATATATATATATATAATAGTGTATGTGTGTGTGTATATATATATATATATATATATATATATATATATATATATATATATATATAAATATATATATATATATATATATATATATATATATATATATATATATATATTTCTTTTCTTTTCTTTTTTTTTTTTTTTTTTTTTTGGAAAAGAAGACTTTTATTGAAAATATAGGCGCAAAATGCCGAAGCCTATACATGTAAGCGCGCAAAAGCGGCCAGAAGCCAGAAAGCTAAAACAGAAAGCAAAAGGCGCGAAACACATGCGCAACAAAAGAAGGAGGTGGAAGCACCGGCCTAGGCCAGGGTCTCCCAGAATTGGTTGGAGACGTGAGAGCACCGCCTCCTCACCTTGAAGCATTGTCTGATGACTTCCTGGTAAATCTGGGGAGAGGGGAGTTGGCGCCCTTCATAGCGGAATTTGTTCCTGTTCTTCCAGAGCACCCAAATGCCAGCGGCTGCTACGATCTGATGTCCGTGAGAGTGGGACCAGGAAGCCAAGAGATCGTAGAAGCCCCCGGTTGGTTGCCCCATGCGGAGCTTGAGATGAAGCTTGGACCACAAGCCTGCGGCCAGTTCCCCCGTAAGAAGGACGTGTTCGGCGGATTCCAAGTTGTGCTCCTCGCAGCAATGGCATTTAGAGGCAAGGCTGAATCCCAATGTTCTGATGCTGTCGTCCGTCGGAATCTTGCGTCGGAGTGCTCGCCATATGAGGATGGACCATTTGATGGGGATGTATGCCTGCCAGTAATTGGCGAAGACCATGTTCGGCACCCCGCTCCCTCTGACAATACGTCTGGCGGACGCCAAAGTGAAAGTCCCATCGGGGTTGGGGGACCATTTCCAAGTGTCGGGCGTGTTGGAAATCCGCATATTCGCAGCAAGAAGACGAATGGCCGCCGGCTGGCCAAGCCAATCACTGACCTTCCTCTAATTCCAACCGGAAGTGTCCTCCCACAGGTCTCTAATGATGCACCCCTGAGGCGTAAGAATGTTGGGCTGGATGATCTCAGCTCCTAACCACCGTTCTCGACAGGCCATGGAGGAGCCGTCCCCCAGATGAAGGTGGATCAGAGGTTCTGCGGTGGTGCGTCCCCGAGTGATGCGACGCCAAGAAGACGAGGATCTGTTGTTAGTGTTCGCCTCCGACAGGTGAGAGAATCTAGAGTATCTAGCTCTCATGAACTTTGTCCATAAGGAGGTCTCGGTACGCAACTTCCACCAAAGCTTTAATGAGCAAGCGTCCACGATGTGGGCAAGTCTGCAGAAGCCCAGGCCACCATTGTCTGTGGGTTTGGCCATCGATTCCCAACCGGCCCAGTGATGTTTGTCTTTCCCATCGCTATGACCCCAGAAGAACTTGGCAAAGAGAGATTCGAGAGAGAGTAGCACCTTCTTAGGGGGGGAGCAGACGGCCAGGGTGTACATCGGGATAGATGATAAAACGTGCTTGATGAGGATCGTTTTACCTCCCGGGGATAGGGTGGCATTGTGCCATCCAGTGATAAGTTTGCGGATTTTACCAGCAAGGTGGTCATATATGCCAGCGTTGGCCCTGCCGTATACCAGCGGGCAGCCGAGGTAGATGAAGGGGGGGTAGGCGGTTCTGAAAGAGGTCTTGTTGGTGAGCAAGGAGGAGTGGGTTCTGTCTGCTTTGTGATGCGTGTAGATGACGCTCTTGTTATTATTGACACGCTGACCTGAGCAGTTAGTATACCTGGCGATCGTGCTCAAGACAACTTCAATCGAACCGCAGTCTCCTGCAGAGAAGATGAGGATATCGTCCGCGTATGCCAGGTGGGTGATGAGGGGGCATCCGGTAGTAGAGTGGAAGTGATTGAAGCCAGCCTTACTGGGCATGCTGTTGAGGTTTCTGCTGAGAGCTTCAGCCGCTATAATGAAAATGGTGGAGGATAGCGGGTCCCCTTGTCTTACCCCGCGGGTAGAGCGAAAGAAACCTGCTGCCTGACCGTTGATCACAGTGGAGAACCACGCGTTGTTGATGGATCTGAAGACGATGTCGATCCAAGTTTCAGAGAAGCCAAAGGCCCTGAACACCCATATCATGAATTGCCAGTCCAGACGGTCGTAAGCTTTTTCCATGTCAAGTTTGATGGCAAAGTTTCCTCCCCTGGACGGGAACTTCATGCACGTGATCATCTCTTGCGCCAGAAGGATGTTGTCAGTAATGTTGCGCCCTTTGACGAACCCGCTTTGTTCTTCGGAAATAATCTTGGGGAGAAGGTCGGACATCCGATTGGCAATGATCTTGGATATGATCTTGTTGGTAAATGTGCAGAGGCTGATCGGACGAAAGTCCTTGAAGGTTTCCGGGTTGTCTTTTTTGGGAATAAGGATGATGTTGGCGCTGGAGATAGCAGAAGGGTATCTGGCCCCTTGGAGAAAGGCCATAGTGGCTTCAAGAAGGTCGTTTTTAATGATGTCCCAGCAAGCTTTGAAGAAGACACCGTTGAACCCATCAGGCCCCGGGGCGCTTTGCTCGTTAATGGACCAGACCGCAACTTTGACCTCCGCTTCATTAATGGTTGCTAGTAGATTCTCATTGTCTTGATCAGTAATGAGAGGGGGTATGGCCGACAGTAGCGTCTCATCTCTAAAGACTCGCTCCTTGGTGAATAGACTAGAGAAGAAGGCCACGGCTGCGACCTGGATCCCAGCTTGGTCGTCAATCAAGTTGCCATTGTCGTCGAAAATACGATGTAATGTTAATTTGTTCCTGCGACCATTAACGCAAGCATGGAAAAACTTGGAGTTGCGGTCGCCGTCGGTGTCCCAGGTCAATCTGGCTTTTTGCTTCCAGAATTCATTCTCCACTCTCAACCTTGATTTAAGCAGAGCTCTGGCAAGGTTAAGGGAAGAACGGGTCTCCACGGAGTTGGAAATGGCAAACGAGGACTCCGCACGGGTGACGTCGTCCTCCGCCTCGCGAATGGCTTGGAAGATATCTCCGTAAGCTTCTCTGCTCCAAGCAGATAGGGCTTTACGAGTGGCTTTAAGCTTAGCCGCCATCCGGGACAAGGGGTCAGGGTCGGAGACGGAATTCCAAGCCGAAGCAACGACGTTTTGGAAATACGGGTGGTGGCGCCAAAAGTTGAGGAAGCGAAAAGTTTTCTTGTTGCCTGTGTGATTGCTTTTGATTTGGACAAGAAGAGGGGAGTGATCCGATTCTGTGGAGTTGAGGTGGGAGAGGTTGGTGATCAGGCCCATGTCGGACCATCCGTCGTTGATCATCGCTCGATCAAGTCGGGAGTACTGGCGCCTGTGGCCTTCTTGCATGTTGCACCAGGTGAAAGTGCTGCCGATGAAGGGGATTGGGGAAAGGTTTCCGTGAAAGGTGAAGTTGTTAAAATCATCCATAGCTGGCTTGGAGGGAGGGCGCCCACCGGACTTCTCTTCAATGCAAGCCACCGTGTTGAAATCACCAATACAGAGCCACGGCATGCCCTGCGGATGTATCCTCAAGAGGTCTGCCCATAGCTGTCTACGCGCAGTGGTGTCGCAGCTGCCATGAACCGCAGAGATGACGGATCTGGACTTAAGAACCGGGTGTTCAGCCCAGCAAGTGAGAGCCTGGGGAGAGTCGTGGATGATGCCGAATTGGAATTCTTGAGCAAGAAAAATCCAGATGTCGTTGCCGCCCGTGATCGCGTGCGGGAAGCCTAATTTGAGTTGAGTGGCTTTGAGTCTTTTTTGAGGGATTTTAGGTTCGATAATGATTAAGAGGTCGATGCGGTGTATCTTCTTGAGACTGAGAATTCTGTTCATCGACGATTTGTTCCCGAGCCCTCTAACATTCCAGGAGATGATGTTAAGCATCAGATGGGGACGGGGGGTGGGATTGGTTGTGCTTCGAGGCGGACCTGGTAGTCCTTGCCGTCATCTGCTTTTGTTTGTTTTTGTTTTTCTTGTCTGCCTTTTTTTTGTTGGGACGCTACTGAATTCGTTGCTTCCCGACTCCTTGGAAGGCCCGTCTGGATCGTTGCTACCTTCTGCGGCCTCGTGGGTGATTGGGTCTTTGTCCTGCTCTTCCAGGGCACAAAAGGGATTTCCACGGTCCAGAAACCCTGCTTCCTTGGCCTGCCAAAATCTGCCAGTTAAGGTGAGGGTGTGGGAGGGTTGAGCGGCCTTTGCGGGAGTAGGAGGTTCTGTGTCTGCCCGCATTGCCTCTGGCTGCTCAAGGCTACTAGCCGACGCGCTCTTTCCCGAGAGATGAGAATAATTATCGTTAGGTAGAAAGGGGAGGGAGGCCTCGAGGGAGGGGGGATTGGTGATCTCTGGTTGAGTTTGGGTGATTTGGGTGTTATCTGCGATGGAGTTGTCGCTGATCTTAGGGGAATCTTGAAGGTGAGTGGTGATGGGATGGGGGATGCTTAGCTCTCGGTGTGCCTCTTCGGGAGGAGTGTCTGATAGGAGTTCGAAAGAGTTATGGAGTGCTAGCTCTCTATGTGGTTCACCAGAGGGGGAGTCTGAGAGGAGTTCGAACGAATTGTGGAGTGCTGGGGTGGAGGGGTTGAAGGGAACGATTTCCCGACTGGTAGTGGCAGTCATCTGGGGGTGGAGGAGGGCCTGACCATCGATCTGTAGAGTGGGGTCAGTAGTCGGTTTGTGGGAGGAGGGGGCGGGGACTTTTTGAGCTGTGGGCGCGCTATGGGTGCGCGGGACTTTCTTCTTTAGTTCGGGATGAGCGCGGAAGCAGTGTTGCATTTGATGGCCACTCATCTGACAGTGTTTGCAGAATATGATGTTGTTGTCGTAAATCAACTCTTGATTGTGTGTTATGTCTCCGAGCTCGATTTCTATGAGTTTAGGTGGATCGTTAACCAGGTCTAGTTCCACGCATATCTTCGCGTAGTTGCACTTGGAGAGGTTGCGGGTTTCTTCTGCAATGGCAACCAGAGTCCCGAAAGAGCTGGCGATGCGTTTGAGGGCGGATGCGTGGAAGCAAACCAGGGGGAGGTTGGGGAGGGTGATCCAGGTGGAGATGATTGTTGAGTCGAATTTAGGGTTGAAGTCTGGAGACCATTTGACCACCTTGGCGATCTGATTACCCATTCTGACTGTGCCCTTGGCCCGGACAATCGCGAAGTCCGAGTCAGAGGAGAGGTGTAGGAGCATGTGTTTAGGGTCGAGTGGTGCTACCCGGAAGTCGGCGGAGAGGCCCCACTCGGCGACCGCTGCCGAGACTAAGGGGATTTTCGGGCATCCGGAGCCGAATTTGAGGATAAACGACTTGGAAAATGAGGAGGAAAGGGACTTGTTCTCGGAGAAGGCGAACGGCACCCGGATAGGATCGCCGTTGGGGGAGGGCGTGAAATCGAGGTCCGGAAGAAGAATCTCTGCTGACAGCGACGGAGGACGCTGCCTCCGGTCCGGCCGAAGGGCCTCGGCGTAGGAGGCACCGGCCGCGGGGCCGGGTGGGGCCGGCGCTGAGGGGGCGATGTGGGAGCAAGTAAAGGTCGCCGAACCGGGTGGACAGCTCCGGGCTGGGACTGCGCAAGGGGAGGCGCCGGACTGCGCCAACACGCTGGGAGCACCTTGGAGCGCAGACCCGGATAGCGCCAGAGGGCGGGAAGTGGGGCTCCCAGGGGGCGCCAGGAGGCTGGGAGAGAAGACGCCAGGGGGTGCTGATTGGGGAGAGGGAGAAACCCCGGGAAGCACTTCTAGGGGAGGAAGGGGAATCCTAGATGACCCTACGGAATGTGCTGAGGCTGGAACCGCCTGAGCACCAAGGATGGGGGGGTTGCTGTGGGTGGCGCAAAGGAGGGAACCAAGAGGTTGCCCACTGCGCAAAGGGAGTTCGGGGGGAGTGCGCTGACAGCGTCAACTGCGCAATGGGGTCCCGCGCCAACTGCGCAAAGTGGAGAGGAGGGGTCCAGCTCCTTCTCCTCACGCGCAAAGGGACGTGGAGAGGACTGCGCAGGAGGTCCTGAGCGGAGCGGGTCAACGCTCGCGGACCGAGAAGTTGCATGCCCGAGGTGACCGGTGGGCACGTGGACCCATGCATTGGGGCTCGAACTGCTAGGTTCCGTGCGCCTCTCCAGGGGGAGAGCCGAGGAGAGCCCTGCGCAGTGGGGGTGCTCTGCGCCTAGAGCCTGCGCAAAGTGACAAGACTTAGCAGCCAACTGCTGAAGAGGGTGGACCGCGCACGAAGCCAACTGCGCAGTCCCTCTGGTCGAGGGGTCCACGTGAAGCACGTGGCCGACTGTTCCAGACTGAGCGGCCAGAGGCTCGAAGAGGTTGACCGCGCCAAAGTCCTGTGGTCCCCCGAGACGGGCGTACTGCCCGAGGAGGCCACGTGGGGCACGTGGCCAGCTGCTCTCTCCAGTGGCGTGAGCCTAGGAACCTGCGTCCGCGTCGAGATGGGCGGAGAGGGACCCGCGTCGAGGTCTGACCGCGCCAGGCGGAGGCCGTCTGGTCCACCGCTAAGGCGGAGGTCCTCCCCGGAGGTCTGGAGAGAGGGGAGGAAGCCATCAGGACCGAGAATTCGGCCAGAGGATGGGGGGGAGGGGGACCTCCCACGGTGCCGGACGGAGGGTCCACGGGCCTTTCCGGCGGAGCCGAGCAGGAGAAGAGGTGGGGAGGGCCTGAGGAGGGGGATGGGGCTCCCCGAACCGGACGGGGGACGCCGTGCGCGCGGAGGGATCGACTGGCGAACCGGGGACTGGGGCGCGGAGCATCGGAGCGGGTGACGGTGGAGGCCACTAGACTACGCTCCACCAGCCGGAGCTGGTCAGCGGACCACGGGGCCGGAGGTGTGTTACCGAGAGACGTGGGCTGACGGAAGACAGGAACCCGGGGACGGGGGGACGGTGAGCCGGCCTGTCACGGCGAGGGGGACGCCGGCGATTGCGGGAGGAGATGGCGATCTCGCATCCCTGGGCCGCCGCGGCGGCTATCAGCCAGCTGGGCGGGAGCGAAGGAGGAGGGCGGGGCATCGGCAGAATATATCATATATATATATATATATATATATATATATATATATATATATATATATATATATATATATATATATATATATATATATATATATATATGTATCTAAATGTATATATACGTATATAAATGTATATATGTATATATATGTGTATATATAAATATATATATAGATATATATGTACTTGTGTGTGTGTATACGATATATGTATATGTGTGTATATATAAATATATATAGTATATGTATACGTATATGTGTACATATATGCATGAATATATATATGTATATATATATTAGACTATAATAGAAATAAAGGGAATACAATTTAATAAACAACCCGGCCTGCCCCCCCCCCCCCCCAGACTTCCCGAGCCCAGCAGCTGGGAACCCACCCGCTTAAATCCCCAAGCCGAGCGCTGAGAACCGACCCTCACCCGAGCGTGGGAACAACAGATTTATACTGTGTATAAATCGAGAGAAAGAACGCTAGAAAAAGGCAAACCCTAACTCCAAACCCGCGCAACCCTTCTAGATAACCATGCGCGCCTCTTCGTCATGGCACGGCCGCCGGAGCCACCGCCGTGCGCGGCCACGGCCGGCAGACGCGCGCGCACAGGAGAACACAACAGCAGCAGCATGTTGTTTCAAACTCGACTTCGCAGGTATCTTACTGCCTCATCTCATCATGGTTTCTCGAACCAATTGGTTCGATAGGAAGACAACCTATACGACTCTCCATCCCTTCAAATATTTCGAATTTAGGTACCCTATGTTGCCCGATAAAGTGACACGAACATTGACGAAAAACTGATCCAAAGCAGAACAAATTTTTAGTTGAAACCCGAAATTGGAAGGCAATTCCTGATCAATCGGTTAGAAATTTTAGAAAACTATTTGAACACACATTTAGACAACATATAGGGCATCACAACCCTTCTTGTAGATTCTAATTTCATTAAACAGATAGGAAGTTATTCGATTCCGAAGTTGACCGAAAACCTGTTTTAAAAACTAGAAAATCCTCCGGTACCACGTCCGTCCCGCCATTCCGGGCGACTTGGTCGCGAACCGAAAGCATCGAAAGCTGCGTATCGGCTTCGTGGTCGTGTGGGCTTTGACGGAATTCAAAATGGTCGCGTGTGCGCGACGAATTTGATGCGTATCCGTCAAAATTCACCGTATCGACCTCTGTGCAAGTTTCCCAATTACTTTGTGCACGCTCGTCAGATCGAGACAAAACTTGCTCCAACAGGACCGTATCGTTTTTCTGGTCCTGTATGCCAAGTTTGTGTTCGTATCGGAAAATCGGATCCGTATATATGTAGTTTGATGACTTTAGAGAATATTGACTCTGGCACGCTTTTCGGTGCAAAGTGGGTCCAACGGCGGACATCGTTTTTGCCCAAAATAACCGTTTTGCCCCTGTATTCAGAATTGGACTTAAGGACAGGCAATCCTAGCTAATTTGACTATTATGAAAACATTGGTACTGTTTATTTTAGCATTTGGAGACTTCTGCATGTGTTGACTGATTGTGGCTCATTGAGTGGTATAGTATTATTGGTTTCTCCAGCTAAGGACCTCAGGCAAGTGCACTTTCTGATTGCTTTCGATTCATAGTAGTCTTTTCATTTCATGTCTATACATATATCTTGCTGCTTGTTGACACGCTCGTCACATGGAGTAGTCGGAAGGGAAAATATCTTAGTAAACATGTGGACTACGCAGAAATATCTCCAAAATGTCTATTCTTGCATGATAGCAGCTGCACACGACACGTGCAGTGAGCCGGATTTACCCCCTAGCTGTTCACATGTTGAAAAGGATATTTCACACCACATAGGTAGTTGTCTTTTATTTTTCCTTTTATTCTCCACCGTGTCATGTCATCAGTTATATTCCAGTTTTATCTCTCATATGTTATTTTCATGTCTTGTTAATTCTGTTGTGTTTTCGTATTGCCGTCAGTTTGTGTACTTGTTCCAATCCTGACTGGATAACCAACATTTTTCAGGTTTAGCCGCGATCACTCTTAGCACTGGGAAGACATGGGTATGCTGAGGCCGACCTAGTTAGTGGAACTAGTTGTCATTTTTATTAATTGTAAAATCTTGTATTTTCTTTAATTATAAATCTTGTAAATGTTGTAATAAACTTAAAAATGTGAATGAGCAGCAAATGTTATATTTTGAGCATTTATTTCTTGCGGGCTTGACAGCGTTCTACCGTCGACTCTGCGGCGTAGGCTGGCTTGGACACGTCTCGTATCCGAAAAAAACGGGTACGAGTCGTGACAAGTTTTTGTGGTGGCCCATGCAGGTCAGTTTCGTAAAATATTACGAACTCGTGATGGTATGTTAATCGTACTATTGCGAGCCTGCGATTAGGAAATGCTCATTCATAAACTAGGATTGAAATGATTTAAGAGAATGACTAGGACTAGGAGTCCCTTATTTAAATTGACCGATTGGGTAGTTAAGATTGTGAGATAGGCCATGCTATTTAAGAATTATTAAATTTAGATACTTGCTAGATCCCCATAGGTACACTCTTACTTTTGATATGACGACATGATCCGATGTGGATATACTATTCGCTTGGTATGTTAGACTTGCCTAGAATTAAGGCGTTAATTTTGATAAATTGTTTAATTTTTTTTTGCTTATTTAGACATAAATCTTATATTATAAGTTAGAATTGTCTATTTTAATTCCCTTTTGTTGTAAGAAGTTAGTGTATAATTTTTGATTCTGTTAATCGTATACGAAGCTCGAGTTAGATTTTGATTCTCACAAAACTCGAACTACTTATTTCTCTTTCCAAAAATCTCGCCTATTTATATTTTGACCCTCTTGACCAATACTGCTATTACAGCCTAGTTTTTGCAAGCTTACTCTTTTATCGAGCTTGATTCAAGACATATTTTTATTGGGGACGCCCGCTAACATATTGTCTAATCAGAATCAGTGTATTACGGTCTGATCAACCATGATGCATTTGGTTCGCTCTTCATTTAATTACACTACGTGGAATAAGATATAGAGGTATCTAGGATCTCATCCGCGACTGCCTTGACAAACCCTCTTGAAATAATACATTCGTCTTTGATTCACGTAATTATAGTCAGTGACAGCTCTCTTGAACTCTTCATTGTTTTTGTCTTTCACTGATTGGAGAGGCAAGAGCTCGTAATTGATCGATAGATACCGTGTATCCCCATGGCTACGATAGTTGCATACACAAGTGTAGCTACCATCGGCCAGTCATGTGACTAGAACCTTGCCTTAAGTTACTCGTCCTCCCTTCGACAACTTATGTATACTATGGACGAGTAGGTCACTCTATTTTACCGACCATGTGTCATTGCACACGCACTCGATTTCCATTTATTGAGGAACGACCCTTGACTTGACTTATACCTACCGTATCCCGATACGCCGAGCCTCATTCTTTATTAACAAGAGACGAGGTACAATATTCGGACTTTGAAATCCTCTTAACCTCTTTATTCCTAAAACCATAGCCTAGCTTCTAAGGTGGGTAGTCTGTAGGCTTTCAAAATTTTGGGATATATGAAGATTACTGATTGATCGGAATAATTTCCATTAGGATAATAATTAGTGCCCTTGGACTCCCACTTTCCATTTAGATCATTTGTGTTTCCGGTCGTGTCATTAATATTCGGAGCACGAGACCAGTTGTTACCTCCTAACAAATTTTATATGCAAGATCTAGACGAGTCCACCTTCACCTAGGTATATCATGTTCCGCTCAGAACCGTCCCCTTGTACTCTATTTTTATGCTACGACTTTCAGGTTAAAAGGACTAGCTATAACCCTTACCACAATACCGGTATACTTCCCGACTTCCACTAAAGCCTCAACCTTGACTCAATTCCTTCGATCCAATATGTGATGGTGATCTACTCAAAGCCCACTATGCATATACCACTAGCATGCCACCCAATTGAGGCCTCATGTGTTACTTAAACACAAAAGTCACTGAAGGCGCATTTTTGGGCTTATGGACTTACTTAACCAATCCGACTGCAACTAGCTCAACCACTTGGACGGAATCCTATTCTAGGTTACCCTAACCTAGTAGAAATAGTTTATCATTGGGACCTTGTCCAGTCAATATAGACTGAAATCTGAGGTTCATCCAACCAATGATTGATGTCCAATCAGGAACCCAGTAAGACCGAGTAAAACCCATCCATACAAACTACCATTTTTGGAATATATAAAATCGAACTATTGAGATAGGTCCCTATACCGATCATGTGGCCTCCATCTCTTAGAATGTGAGGTCATCCGTAACTCTTATCCTATCTACCTGGAAGTTGAGATACGATCTTATATTGCATTTATATCCCTTGCTCGTGTGTTTAGATAACCACAGAAAAGGTCACAATCTTGATTTTGCCAAATCCCGTTCCATTACGAAATCTTGTTCAGATAAAATTTTGAGAACGGAACCTCTGTATTGCACAAATTGCAAGCCCCTATAGAAAACGAAGGGTTCTTCGAGTTAGCAAGTGACTGGACTGGAGTAGCCCAATCTAGCAGATAAGTCAATGACTCATAAATATTCTTCCTATCTGTATCATTGGATACGCTCTACCGCTCTGAAACTTCATAATTGCTCTCGATTATTTTTCCTTATCTTCATGTCCTTCCTATTTCGGAGCGACGAATGGTCATGCTTATTAGAGTTTATCAATATTTCTTAGCTACTTGTATGAAATTATTGCTTATTAAATATTGGGTTGTTTGATAGATAGGAGCGGATTATAGATACCATATGCCTAGATATTGTTGGTAGGATTGTTAGCAACCAGTTAGAAGATTTTAAGATTTTTAGTTGAGGAGTAGTGTGACCAAAGGTGGGTAGAAGTCCTGGAGGCTATATGGCTAGAAGAAGATTACAAACTATTTTGAGAAAATAAAAATTAAGGAGATTAAGGGTCATGTAGAGCTTCTTATTGAATTTTAAGAAATAATTATGGATTAGAATTTCGAGGAGAAATCATTTTTAAGGTGGGTAGATTTGTAGCTCCCCTTCCCAGAAAATATTTTTTGAAATATCTATTTATTCTTTTATTTGATTTAATAGTGATTTTAGAATTTTCTGTAAATAATTATTCGATAATTATTACGATAGATGACTTTAACCACAGATGAGTTTTGGAGTACAAGATGACTAGGAATCATGGCACAGATAGTGCAATGGTGTGCTTTGACTAGTGTATTAGTCCTGGTAGGGAAGGCCGAGCAATAGTGACGTCCTAACTAGGAAAACCAGGCCAAGTTGCGACTTAACCCTTACCGAAGATTTTATTTATTATTTAATTATATTATTGAGTTTTAGGGAACCCGGTTGTACCGAACCTGTCCAGATTGGGCCCGAATCAAATCCAAGCCAATGTAGGCATGTAGTGGGAGCAAATACGGCCTTGTAAGACATGTTTGGGAAATACAAACATTTTATATATATTTTAGGAATTGGCAATTATTTTCTAAATATTTATTATATGTAAGTTATAGGTATTATTAATATTAAATAGCGTCTTAGAGTATTGATACGATTTTCTGGGGCCCAGTAAGGGGAGTATATGATATGCCCATCCAGGAGATACTATTAAATTATTTTAACTACTAGTGAAATTATTATTATTAATAATGTTATTATTGTGGTCATTGAGAATAAATTATTTATTATTATTTTATTGGAATTATTATTAATAATATTATTTTTAATTATTTTATTGTCAAATAAATATTATATATATATGTGTATTGTATGTATTATAAAATATATATATATATATATATATATATATATATATATATATATATATATATATATATATATATATATATATATATATATATATGTATATAAATGTATATATATACGTATATAAATGTATATGTGTATATATATTTGTATATATAATATATATAGATATATATGTACTTGTGTGTGTGTATAAGATATATGTATATGTGTGTATATATAAATATATATAGTATATGTATACGTATATGT
Organism: Iris pallida; assembly: GCA_029216955.1. NCBI lineage: Eukaryota > Viridiplantae > Streptophyta > Magnoliopsida > Asparagales > Iridaceae > Iris > Iris pallida. The sequence continues at coordinate 24,384 of JANAVB010042197.1, forward strand.
GTACATATATGCATGAATATATATATGTATATATATTAGACTATATTAGAAATAAAGGGAATACAATTTAATAAACAGCCCGGCCTGCCCCCCCAGACTTCCCGAGCCCAGCAGCTGGGAACCCACCCACTTAAATCCCCAAGCCGAGTGCTGAGAACCGACCCTCACCCGAGCGTGGGAGCAACAGATTTATACTGTGTATAAATCGAGAGAAAGAACGCTAGAAAAAGGCGAACCCTAACTCCAAACCCTCGCAACCCTTCCAGATAACCATGCACGCCTCCCCGTCATGGCACGGCCGCCGGAGCTACCGCCGCGCACGGCCACGGCCGGCAGACGCGTGCGCGCAGGAGAACACAACAGCAGCAGCATGCTGTTTCAAACTCGACTTCGCAGGTATCTTACTGCCTCATCTCATCATGGTTTCTCGAACCAATTGGTTCGATAGGAAGACAACCTATACGAATCTCCATCCCTTCAAATAGTTCAAATTTAGGTACCCTATGTTGCCCGATAAAGCGACACGAACATTGACGAAAAACTGATCCAAAGCAGAACAGTTTTCTAGTTAAAACCCGAAATTGGAAGGCAATTCCTGATCAATCGGTTAGGAATTTTAGAAAACTATTTGAACACACTTTTAGACAACATATAGGGCATCACAACACTTCTTGTAGATTTTAATTTCATTAAACAGATAGGAAGTTATTCGATTCCGAAGTTGACCGAAAACCTGTTTTAAAAACTAAAAAATCCTCCGATACCACGTGCGTCCCGCCATTTCGGACGACTTGGTTGCGAACCAAAAACATCGAAAGTTGCGTATCGGCTTCGTGGTCGTGTGGGCTTTGACGGAATTCAAAATGGTCGCGTGTGCGCGACAAATTTGATGCGTATCCGTCAAAATTTACCGTATCGGCCTCTGTACAAGTTTCCTAATTACTTTGTGCACGCTCGTCAGATCGAGACGAAACTTGCGCCAATAGGACCGTATCGTTTTTCTGGTCCTGTATGCCAAGTTTGGTCCAATTCTGAGACAATTGAATCGTACATCGTTTTGCGGGCCCCACGGTCCGACTCAACGGGCGATTTTGTACACGGCCCGCCGGAATCCAACTTTGGACATACGGTTGGGTTTGTATCGGAAAACCGAATCCGTAGATATGTAGTTTGACGACTTTAGAGACCATTAACTCTGGCACACTTTTCGGTGCAAAGCGGGTCCAACGGCGGATATCGTTTTTGCCCGAAATTACTGTTTTGCCCCTGTATCCAGAGTTAGACTTAAGGACAGGCAATCCTAGCTAATTTGTCTATTCTAAAAATATTAGTACTGTTTATTTCAGCATTTGGAGACTTCTGCATGTGTTGACTGATTGTGGCTCATTGAGTGGTATAGTATTATTGGTTTCTCCAGCTAAGGACCTCAGGCAAGTGCATTTTCTGATTGCTTTCGATTCATAGTAGTCTTTTCATTTCATGTCTATACATATACCTTGTTGCTTGTTGACACGCTCGTCACACAGAGTAGTCGGGCGGGGAAATATCTTAGTAAACATGTGGACTACCCAGAAATATCCCCAAAATGTCTATTCTTGCATGATAGCAGCTGCACACGACACGTGCACTGAGCCAGATTTACCCTCTAGCCGTTCACATGTTGAAAAGGATATTTCACACCACATAGGTAGTTGTCTTTTATTTTTTCTTTTATTCTTCACCGTGCCATGTCATCAGTTATATTCCAGTTTTATCTCTCATATGTTATTTTCATGTCTTGTTAATTCTATTGTGTTTTCGCATTGTCGTCGATTTGTGTACTTGTTCTAATCCTGACTGGATAACCAATATTTTTCAGGTTTAGCTGCGATCACTCTTAGCACTGGAAAGACATAGGTATGCTGAGGCCGACCTAGTTAGTGGAACTAGTTGTCATTTTCATTAATTATAAAATCTTGTATTTCTTTAATTATAAATCTTGTAAATGTTGTAATAAACTTAAAAATGTGAATGAGCAGCAAATGTTATATTTTGAGCATTTATTTTTTGCGGGCTTGACAGCGTTCTACCGTCGACTCTGCGGTGTAGGCTGGCTTGGACACGTCTCGTATTCGAAAAAGCGGGTGCGGGTTGTGACACAGGATTACCTTCATTTTAGTATATAATGTCCCACTCAAACTTGTTCCCTTGTACTCTTTTTGCTTCATACAACTTTGGGTCAATTTAGACCATTTGATCGTTGATTAATTATTAATTAATTTCCCACTCTTTTCCTTGATCATCATATGCACGTTACCATGACTTTTAATTTAGGAGCACCAGACTAGTCAGTTTCTTGAAACCAACTCCTCATGCATGATCTACTCGAGACACTCTTCACCCATGACATTCGTGTCCCATTCAGACACACCATCTTGTGCTTCATTTGCTTTGCACAACTTTTGGGTCAATTTAGGCCAATTAATTTTCTACCGTAATATGTGACCTGACTTCCAATTTAATTTCGCGACATCGACCCAAACCTGTCAACCCCAAATATGGACATGACCCATATGAAGGAGTAAAACTTTGATACCGAAGGGGGTATCAAAGTTTTGATACCCCCTATGTATGACAAGTGGGCCCCCTCAATATTTATGTATATATATGTTTACACATTTTACGAAGATGGAGGGGACCCACATGTCATATATAGGGGGTATCAAAACTTTGATACCCCCTTCGGTATCAAAGTTTTCTCCCACATGAAGCCTACTACCCGCATGATACTTGTGTCCCATTTATTTGAGCTCCCACATGCTACTTATTTATCCATGATCATAAACACCTATTTAAATTCAATTATTGCACCATGTCCTATTTTGACCCGACCCGGCTCAACCAAACCCAGTCCAAGCTTCATATTACCCTCTCTCATGACACCCTCACTCTCATTGCCTTTACAATATTAAATACCCTCACTCTCTTTGCCTTCATATTACCCTCTCTCTCCCTCTCTCATTTATTATAACACACACACACACAACACATATCTCTCTCTCTCACTCACCTCTTTTTCTCTCTCTTTCTTAAAATTTTCACAGCAGCAGCCGACAGCCCCATGGCCGACCCCCCTCCGGAGCTCACCATATCCTCCTCCTTCCGAGCTCACCACAACGACCACACCATCACCATCATCTTCTCACTACCACCACTTCAACCACCACCACATCTTCTCTTAGCCTCCACATCCATCACCACCGCCACCCTTGCTAACCCTTGGCCGCGCCGTGGCCGCATCGTCGTGCCAGGCCTGTGCATCCCCCTGCAGCAGCGAGCAGCAACAGCTGCTGCTGTACAGTGCGGCCAGAAATGGCAGCAGTCACGCGGTTCAGGCGCCGCCGCCGGACGTGCGCCATCGTGGCCGGGCCCCTCTGGTTGGGCAAACTCCAGCGAATCCCCCGGGTGCGCCGCCTTCCTCCCCGGTGCGCTGCATAGCTTATTCGTGCATTTCGCACTAATTTCCGTCAGCACGAGCTCAGAATCAACTCAGAAATCGCATTTGGTAGCAGCAATTTTGTGCACATTTTTTGAGAAATTCGACCGTTGGATCGGTGAAGTCTTTGCTCTGTCACAATCTCGGTATATCCATCTTCATTCCCCTCAATTTTCGTTCGTTAATTTTATCGTTTGATACATCAAAACTGGCCGCCAAATTGACCGTTTAAATTATATAAATTTTGGACAGTTTTGCGGAGCCAACTTCGTCGGCTCGTACCTCCTTCATCGCAGCTTCGTTTGGCGTACCACCAATTCCTGTGCATAGCTGGTATAACCCTCTTCCTATCCCTCCAATTTTGTTTCATTGTGAGCTTTTTTGATTGGTTGAATTTGACGCCAAAGTTGGCGGTCCGAATTCGTAATATCCAACTTGTAAAATTCTATTTTTGAACTCGGGACTCCAGTTTTCATTTCTGACACCACCAGTAGACTCGTGGCATCGTTCTGGCACGGATTCATATATAATTTGTTAGATTTGAAGGACGTGTGCCCTGGCACGTATTTTGGTACAAAGCGGACCCCATAGTCCGGATCGACGGGACTTGTTGACGCCGGCTCATCGGAATCCAATTCAGGATATACCGTTGAGTTCGTATCGTTATTCTGGACTCGTTGACATATAGTTTGCTGAGTTTTGAGAACTTTGGCTCCGGTACGCATTTTCGTGCAAACCGAAATTTTAATGTTCTGGTCAATGGACCAAATTGAGATCGGGTCAACGGAATCCAATTCCGGATATACCATTGGGTTCGTATCACCATTTTGGACTCGTGTACATATAACTTATTATATTTTGTAGACTTGTTTTTTTGCACATTTTTCGGTGCAAAACAGCTCCGACACGGATACCGTTTTTGACCCGAAATTATCTTTTTGCCCCTGGGTCCAAACTGGACCGATGGGTAGGCTATCCTAGCTAATTTGACCATTCTGGACATGTTGGCGATGTTTAATTCATCATCCGACAATGTTTGTAGATAGTTTCCCTATGTATCACCTTTTATTATAATTAATTCTTATAATGTTCTTATTTCGGGATTAGTACAACGAAACTGAGATCAGTCGATTCCAGTGATCTCACATCGCTGAAATTGACAAAATGAATACGTGGATCACTATAATAAGATTATTAACCTTACCGTTGACAATCTTATCTCGATTTGCGTGTCGTAAGTTTTGATGTACGAATAACGAAGTACACTTTATATCTAAATAATTAGACTAGAATTGACCATGTTTGACCAGTTGACCAAAAACCAACTGTAAGACAACACTTGACCTAGTTTGACTAGATTGTTGACCAGAGTTGACCAGTTGACCAAAAGCCAGCTGTAAGTCAACACTTAACCTAGTTTGACTAGATTGTTAACCAGAGTTGACCTAGAGTTGACTTGACTTAGAAGAGCCTAGAATAATATAGATTGCTTGTAAAAACTTATTTATTATAACTTGAATACCTTGTAACCTGTGTTGTTCTAAATAGGACTCTGTGGCTTCAGTTTGGACCTCTATACCTATCAGCTGTTCAGGTTATCATGCGAGTATATTCTCTGATCATTTTATATCTTGTTTAGGATTATATTTTCTGCTTTAGATTACTTTACTTGATACTGACACGTTGGTACCACGGATTAGTACTATATGGATCTTATCGTGCGATGTTATCCCCTTAGCGTATACATCAGGTATTTCATGTTCGTGTACTTTATCATGAGCATCGTGTACTCCTTATGTTCGTGTTATTCGTGTATAAATCGTATGAAATCGTGTATACTCATGTGCTCACATGATCATCGTGTACAACTATACTTCGTGTGCAATAACATAACTTGACTGGATCCTTGTGTATTGATTGGGGCGGGGGAGTAGAAGTGGTTATGTAATCAATCCTGTAGATTACTCGTGTAAAACCTCTGTAGATTACTCTTGTATAACATCGTGCCGTTTACGTAACCATATTGTGCTCTAAATCACTAGACACTTACAGTTCTTACTTATCATGTATGTATTTCCAGTTTACAAATATCTTTCTCATTTTCGTGTATATTTTTTTACAGTTCATGTGTCTTACTCTCTAGCATGTTTATATTTTCTAACCTGTTATGATTTGCATGAGATGTATTGTGCTCGCTTCCGTCCTGACTGGACCTGTTGATAAATTTTACAGATAGCTTGGAGGTTACTTGCTAGCCTAGAGGAGACACAGTAGAGGTTGGAGTAGATAGCTAGAGTTTTTCTTTATTTTCAGTTGTCTTGAGTTGTATATACTCTATGGATTACTGTATTTGAGATTTGAGATGTTTTCTGGATTTGTGATATCTTAGACACTTAGACTTCTATCTGCTGTATCTCTTATGGATTTCAGTTTTATCTATCTATCTTTTTTATCGTATTCTACCTTAGATGTGATTAAGACTATATTTGCTATGTCACCTCCATTCGGAGTGTATATACTGTACAGGTACCTTATATTGTTAGATGATGAACTAGGACAGCGTTCTACAGCCGACACTGCGGTATAGGCTGGACGTACCCACTTCTCGTGCCCTTACTCTAGGATGCGGGTCGTGACACATTTTTAGTGGTGGCCCATGCAAGTCGAGTTAGTGTAGTGGTATTTGAACTAGAGTATCACTACAGCCTGCTGTAGGATTAGGATATATTTTTGAAGGTACTCAATCACAGTTAGGATTTCTTGAGAGATTCCTGGGATGACCCTTGAGAATCTCATTATAAAATATCTTAAAATTTGATTCTAACAATTTATATTTACTTTTTTTTGGTTAGTTAATGAATTTGATTTTTGGTATCCATTGCTGATTAAAAAAAAAATTTTGTCAAGATGAAATTATATGGGCTAGGTCATCTCAGTTATGGTATCTAGTCTTCTACAGTCATATTAGCCAGCATGGTGAGGACATATAGTCTGATTTTGGATATATTTCTCGGGTGTGGAAATTTAATATTTTTGCAGCCAAGCTAGCGGCTTCGCAAAAATTTTAAATACCATCATTCTAGAGGTATGTGCCTTAGTCGAGGACACTGTGATTATCGTAGCCTTGCTTACTAGTATGATGAGGATTTAGAGTACCATAATTTTGGATAGACGCATATGATTATCAGATCGTACCTTAAATGCTTTCGAACATGTTTTCTCTACTTTTGTTTCAGTCTTTCAAAAAAAAATTATTGTTTGTTTTGTTTTGCTTCTCATTATTTAACTTAGGAGTAGCTTTAGCTGTTATTATAAACCTTTGTGTAACTTCTTGCTTGAATTTCTTCATAATACAATGAATCGATAATTTTGTTAGACCTCATCTTGGATTTGATATTATAGCTCTGGTTTCAAAATTGTTCCTTCTTTCAAACAGATAAGCAGAACAGATTCTATTATCATTTCTCTTCCTGCCAATATTTTATTACCATCATTCTTTGCCTTATATAACTGTCCTAATTACATCAATCCCCTGTCTCGTATCTAATTCGATCAGCTATACTTTGAAACCCTTGAATCTTCATATCATTTTACCTGAGAAATGTTGAGGAAGTGACGTAAATCATCTAGCTCGAAAATGACGTAATTGGTTATCATATGATGATTTTGTAGGAATCAAAATGTTGGATGTCAAATATAAAAAATTGAGATGGGGATGTGGCAAAGGTTTAGAATGAAATCGAGAGATAAATGTTATCAATTTAGAAACAATCACAAAAAATTTTGGTTATGAATAATTCCTGGATGTATTTCAAAAACTAATGAGGATATTCAAGGTCAACCTAGTTTTGAGAACTTGGAAAATCTTGGTTATTGATTCTTGGAAACTTTTACTCTAAGGCTATGTAGAAATTTACTAATATAAAAGAGAATTTAATTGTATTCAATGATTATACGAAATTGAACTAGATATTGTAAGAGGGTAACTAGACAGAGAGAACACAAGAATTTTAAGTTATAGGAATTATTTTAGATGATTGGGGGAAAATTATAGAATTCAAAAAGGATAATATTTGAAGGTGAACGTTGAAGAAAATATGAAGGTTGATATATAAATAAGAATAAATTTTGTATGACATAGTGGTATTAGAGTTGAGTAAATACGAGACTTGATTTAAACAAGTTCAAGGATTTCATAAACTGGATTTAGAGGTTTCAGATCTAAATTAGGACGAGGTGAAAGAATTTGGAAATTTGATTAAATGAATAAGTATCGATTCCTAAATAAGAGGGGTATGCTTCATGGAAAATATTTTAGAAGTTTGGAATTTTGTCTATGGTGATCATGGTAAAGGTTTACATGACTGAAGGATATAAAATCTTGGTGGTGGGCATATAAAGATTGAATTTTTATATCAGAACTTGTGAGATAAAGACACGAATCGCAAATTATGACCAGATGAACTTAATGAAATCAGATATAGATGATTAACTTGACTTCCCTACGAAATCTTGCCTCTTGTTTTCCTATCAGAAGGAGGAATTTGACTTATTCCATATATTTGAATCACCCTTTAAAAGTTTTTAATATCATTGAATCCTAGCCCCCTTAATCATGACCAATCGACTTTATTAATATCTTTGGTCCTACTCAATTGAATTAAATTATAAATGCGACCTGAATCTCCATCCTTGTATGCTCGTGCTCAGACTTCGATGACCTTGTCCTCCATATTGCCCAAATCTTGATTACCCAGAATTGATCAACTTAGATCGTATCGAGATTAAGTTTTCTTAATATATATTATGATTTGATTTCAATGCTATTAACTTTCGTTCTTTAAACTTTTGATTTTGATTTTTTTTCTTTGAATAGTACCCCTTTATAGATAATTACTAGTTATGTTTATTTTATTTTTGATAATTACCAATTTTTATATAGGATGGTAGACTGCCTTACAGCCTTGATGATTGTTGTTCTTTAATTCTAGTTTAGCACCCTAGATTGCTTGTATGTTTTGATACCCTATGACCGTTTTGGTTTAGTATGACTAGTATACCTAGATGAGACTTTCAACTGCCACCGTATGCCATGACCCTGTATGCCATTCTTTTAAATTGTATGATTAGGTAAGTTCTGAGACTTTGATTGTGGGGGTTTGACCTAGAAGGAGTATGTATTTTAATTTCGAGGACAAAATTTTTATAAGGTGGGTAGGATGTGAGCACCCTGAATTTCGGGTTGATTTTTTTTTGATTGAATATTTTTCTCAATAAATATTTTTTTGATTATTTTTATCCTTGAATGTACTTTTCCGTGCCTTTGATATTTGGAGTGTCAGGGATGTTCATCTCTGGAAACTTTCTTCATGAGTTTTGTAGTGGACAAGATTACCTTCATTTTGGTATATAATGTTCCACTCAAACTTATTTCCTTGTACTCTTTTTGCTTTGCACAACTTCGGTTCGATTTAGACCATTTGATCGTTGATTAATTATTAATTGATTTCCCACTCTTTCCTTGATCATATGCACGTTACCATGACTTTTAATTTAGGAGCACCAGACTAGTCAGTTTCTTGAAACCAACTCCTCATGTATGATCTACTCGAGACACTCTTCACCCATGACATTTGTGTCCCACTCAGACACCATCTTGTGCTTCATTTTCTTTGCACAACTTTTGGGTCAATTTAGGCAAATTAATTTTCCACCGTAATATGTGACCTGACTTCCAATTTAATTACGGGACCCGACATCGACCCAAACTTGTCAACCCCAAATATGGACATGACCCACATGAAGTCTACTACCCGCATGATACTTGTGTCCCATTTATTTGATCTCCCGTATGCTACTTATTTATCTATGATCATAAACACCTATTTAAATTCAATTATTGTACCATGTCCGATTTTGACCCGATCCGGCTCAACCAAACCCAGTCCAAGCTTCATATTACCCTCTCTCATGACACCCTCACTCTCATTGCCTTTACAATATTAAATACCTAGTTTTTCCACTTTAATATTTAATGTATATTCCATTGATTTAAATCCCTAAAATAAAATGTAATCCCCTATTTAATTCCCACCCTTGATTCCACTCCTATTTAATCCTAGCCCTCCATTCCTACATGGTAACACACCACATCCCCCAAACACATTGGCCGGCCCTAAATTCTAGGTGGAGAATACTTCTCTCTCTCTCTCTCTCTCTCCCTCTCTCATTTATTATAACACATACACAACACATATCTCTCTCTCACTCACCTCTTTCTCTCTCTCTTTCTTAAAATTTTCACAGCAGCAGCCGACAGCTCCATGGCCGACCCCCCTCCCGAGTTCACCATCTCCTCCTCTCCCGAGCTCACCATCTACTCCTCCTCCCGAGCTCCACACAACGACCACACCATCACCATCATCTTCTTAACACCACCATCTCAACCACCACCACCTCTTCTCTCAGCCTCCACATCCCACCCGCCACCCTCGCCGTGCCTTGGCCGTGTCGTAGCTGCATCACCGTGCCAGGCCCGTGTATCCCCCTGCAGCAGCGAGCAGCAGCAGCTACTGTTGCACAGCACGACCGAAAATGGCAGCAGTCGTGCGGTTCAGGCGCCGCCGCCGGTCGTACGTCGTCGTGGCCGGGCCCCCCTGGCTGGACGAACTCCAGCGAACCCCCCGGGTGCACCGCCTTCCTCCTCGGCACGCTGCATAGCCTATTCGTGTATTTCTCACTAATTTCCGTCGGCGCGAGCTCGTAATCAACTCAAAAATCGCGTTTGGTAGCAGCAACTTTGCGCACGTTTCTCGAGAAATCCGACCGTTGGATTGGCGAACTTTACTCCGTCACAATCTCGGTATATCCATCTTCACTTCCCTCAATTTTCGTCCGTTAATTTTATTGTTTGATACATCAAAATCGGCCGCCAAGTTGACCGTTTAAATTGTATAAATTTTGGACAGTTTTGCGGAGACAACTTCGTCGGCTCGTACCTCCTCCATCGTAGCTCCGTTTGGCGTACCACCAGTTCCTATGCACAGCAGGTATAACCCTCTTCCTACCCCTCTAGTTTTGTTTCATTATGAGCTTGTTTGATTGGTTGAATTTGACGCCAAAGTTGGCCGTCCGAATTCGTAATTTCCAACTTGAAAATTTTTATTTTGAACTCGGGACTCCATATTTCATTTTCGACACCACCAGTAGACTCGTGGCATCGTTCTGGCACGGATTCATATAATTTGTTAGATTTGGAGGACGTGGGCCCTGACACGTATTTCGGTGCAAAGCGGGCACCACAGTCCGGGTCAACGGGACTTTTTGACGCCGGCTCATCGGAATCCAATTTCGGATATACCGTTGAGTTCGTACCGTCATTCTTGACTCGTTGACATATAGTTTGCTGAGTTTTGAGAACATTGGCTCCGGCACGCATTTTCTTGCAAACCGAAATTTCAATGTTCTGGTCAACGGACCAAATTGAGATCGGGTCAACGGAATCCAATTCCGGATATACCGTTGGGTTTGTATTGCCATTTTGGACTCGTGGACATATAATTTTTATATTTTGTAGACTTATTTTCTTGCACGTTTTTCGATGCAAAATGGCTCCGACACGGATACCGTTTTTGACCCGAAATTACCTTTTTGCCCCTGTGTCCAAACTGGACCGATGGGTAGGCTATCCTAGCTAATTTGACCATTCTGGACACATTGGCGATGTTTAATTCATCATCCAACAATGTTTGTAGATAGTTTCTCTATGTATCACCTTTTATTATAATTAATTCTTATAATGTTCGTATTTCAGGATTAGTACAACGAAACTGAGATCAGTCGATTCCAGTGATCTCACATCGCTGAAATTGACAAAATAAACACGTGGATCACAATAATAAGATTATTAACCTTACCGTTGATCATCTTATCTCGATTTGCGTGTCGTAAGTTTCGATGTACGAATAACGAAGTACACTTTATATCTAAATAATTAGACTAGAATTGACCATGTTTGACCAGAGTTGACCAGTTGACCAAAAACCAACTGTAAGACAACACTTGACCTAGTTTGACTATATTGTTGACCAGAGTGACCAGTTGACCAAAAGCCAACTGTAAGTCAACACTTGACCTAGTTTGACTAGATTGTTGACCGGAGTTGACCTAGAGTTGACTTGACTTTGAAGAGCCTAGAATAATATAGATTGTTTGTAAAAACTTTATTTATTACAACTTGTACACCTTGTAACCAGTGTTGCTCTAAATAGGACACTGTGGCTTCAGTTTGGACCTCTATACCTATCAGCTGTTCATGTTATCAGGAGAGTACATTCTCTGATCATTTTATATCTTGTTTAGGATTATATTTCCTGCTTTAGATTACTTTACTTGATACTAACACATTGGTAACACGGATTAGTACTATATGGATCTTGTCGTGCGATGTTATCCCCTTAGCGGATACATCGGGTATTTCATATTCGTGTACTTTATCATGAGCATCGTGTACTTGTGTTCGTGATATTCGTATACAAATCGTGTGAAATCGTGTATACTCATGTGCTCACATGATCATCGTGTACAACTATACTTCGTGTGCAATAACATAACTTGACTGGATCCTTGTGTATTGATTGGGGCGGGAGAGTAGAAGTGGTTATGTAATCAATATTGTAGATTACTCGTGTACAACCTCTGTAGATTACTCGTGTACAACATCGTGCCGTTTACATAACCATATTATGCTCTAAATCACTAGACACTTACAGTTCTTACTTATCATGTATATATTTCAGTTTACAATTATCTCTCTCGTTTTCGTGTACATTTTTTTACAATTCATGTATCTTACTCTCTAGCATGTTTATATTTCCTAACCTGTTATGATTTGCATGAGATGTATTGTGCTCGCTCTCATCCTGACTGGACCTGTTGATAAATTTTACAGATAGCTTGGAGATTCCTTGCTAGCCTAGAGGAGACACAGTAGAGGTTGGAGTAGATAGCTAGAGTTTTCTTATTTTATTTTCAGTTGTCTTGAGTTGTATATACTCTATGGATTACTGTATTTGAGATTTGAGATATTTTCTAGATTTGTGATATCTTAGACACTTAGACTTCTATCTATTGTATCTCTTGTGGATTTTAGTTTTATCTATCTTTTTAATATATTCTACCTTAAATGTGATTGAGACTGTATTTGCTATATCACATTCATTCGGAGTGTATATACTGTACAGATACCTTGTATTGTTAGATGATTGACCTAGGACAGCGTTCTACCGCCGACACTGCAGCGTAGGCTGGACGTACCCACTTCTCGTGCCCTTACTCTAGGGTGCAGGTCGTGACATCCTAAGGGATTGTCCACTGCTCCTGATATTCTTTCAATCAATGTTCCTTCTTTGAAATAAAAGCTAGATGCCTAGTAGATTTCTTTGAACTAATAACTGTAGTAGAATTACAAAGACATAATATCATAGTATCTTCAAGCCCATCTTACCTGCTGTGTCTTCAACCAGCTGGCGCTTGAGACCTTTGGTGAATGGATCTGCCAGATTCTTCTGACTCTGAACATCTACTACGGTAATAAATCCTCTTTTAATAAGATTATTTACTGTCCTGTGCCTTAGACGTACAGTCTACTTTTGCCATTGAAGAGGTCATTCGATGCCACCGCTGCAGTCGCCTGGTTGTCGTAGTATATCTGTACCACCAGTATCTGTGCACCAACCAATGGAAGATCATATATGAGCCCGAAGCCATTCTGCTTCATCCGCTGCAACTGCTAGTGCATAGAACTCAGATTCCATAGAAGAGTGAGACAACATAGTTTACTTCTTCAACTTCCACGATATAGCAGCTCTACCCATGGAGAAAATATATCCTCCTGTAGACCGTTCAATTTCTACTTCTGAGCACCAGCTTGTATCACTGAAGCCCTCCACTACTTTTGGATCTCTATAGTAGTACAGTGCATACTTCTGAGTCATTTTAAGGTATCTCATGACCCTCTTCACAGCTTTCCAGTGCTCCATACCTGGATTACTCGTGAACCGACTCAACATTTCCACGGCAAAAGCTATGTCAGGCCTTGTGGAAATAGTTGCATACATCAAACACCCGATGACGCTTGAATACTCCAACTGTCTGACACTTTTCCTTGGATTTGGCTTCAGCTTCTTGTCATACCTATATGGCGTATCGATCCCTGGAAGATCCTGATACCCATAGTGTGTGAGCATCTTCAATGTAATGAGACTGTGACAATGCCACTCTAGTTTTCGTTCGGGATGATCTTTATCCCCAGGATAACATCAGCTTCCCCTAAGTCCTTCATGCTGAACTTAGATGAGAGGAACTTCTTTGTCTCAATGACACTTGCTAGATTTGTACCAAGATCAGCATGTTGTTTAAAAATTGTAATACCCCAGTCCTAAAATACTTAGAACTAAGTACGTAGACATGCCAGCTGCATACATACGAAGTAAACTCTAATATATGGACACCTCGTATGTATATATAAGCTGTAAAATGCAGTAAACCAAGAGTAATCTAATCTCCCACAAAATGAAAGAATAAAAGATATCGTATAATCAACTAAAAATATTTTGTATAATATGTTGGACGGAGACAAATCCAATACCAACAAGTAAGGAAAGAAATACATGAAAAATGAAATGAGTTTGGCGAGTGAAGCAAAGATGATCCAAGTATAATCATCCTCGAAGAAATAAAGATGAACACGGCCACGGCTGGAATACCGGTGAATGACATAGCACACATCTGGAGAGATAACCAGGTCCTCAGAGGAACATAACAAGATACACAATATCATGCCATATAAACTGAATATAACTGCTCATTAATAACAAGTAAGATCAGATCATAACATGGTCCAATCCTCATCATATTGGATTAGCATACCATCCCCCCAACCAAACAAGGACAAGAGATGGCACACTAACCCACGATGAAGTATTTTTCTAGTCATGAATCCAATATAGTATCTGGACCCCAACAAGGTTCAGTACCTTCTCATCGAAGTAGTAAGCCACACCTACAACCAAACAAGGATAAGGTGTGGCAAACGTCCGCGACAAGTTACTATTCCAAGCCACGGTCAGATACAAGTACCAAAACCAAGAGTACTCATACCTAACAGATAGGGTAGCCTAACCAATCTAGTGAACAGTTTTAAGAACACCCTCCAACGCATGGGCCCTGCCTAAAATGGGATCGGCATGGTCCCCCGTTGTGGCAGCAGGGGCCCCATGCATAACAGTTCCACGAACGTCAGTGGCCAGCAGTTAATAAAGGGTCATCAACCCGCATCTCCGGTGGAGCATACGGTCACAAAGGAAATGTGTAAAGTAGCCCATACGCTAAGGATATATCCTCCCCGCCCAATGCTTACTATGTTGTATCCACAACACGTATAACCTCTATTAACCCCTAAGTCCTTCATGTTGAACATAGATGAGAGAAACTTCTTTGTCTCAGTGACACTTGCTATATCTGTACCCAAGATCAGCATATTGTCCACGTAAAGACAAATGACAACTCCTCTCCCGTCAGCGAACTTTGTGTATACACACTTGTCCCTCTCGCTGACCTTGTAGCCGTTTGATCTTATGACTTTATAAAACTTCTCATGCCACATCTTGGGAGCTTGCTTCAAACCATACAAAGATTTTACCAACTTACAGACTTTGTCTTCGAGGACTTTGACGACAAATCTTTCTGGTTGTTGCATGTAAATCTCTTCGGTCAATTCACCATTCAGGAAGCGGTCTTAACATCCATGATTACCAGCTTGTGAATTGTGCCCAGAGCAATCACTGATGGTCATTATCTGCGCTACTGGAGCATATGTGTCAAAATAATCAATCCCTTGCTTCAGACAAAACTCCTTGGCAACTAACCTTGCCTTAAACTTGTCAACAGTTCCATCGGCTTTCATCTTCTTCTTGAAGATCCACTTGCATCTGATTGGTTTTGCTCCATCAGGCAGATAGACCAACACCCACGTATTGTTGGAGGTTATCGATTCGTACTCATTAATAGCCTCCTTCCAGAAGACAGCATCTCTGGTCTTCATCGTCTCATAGGTGAGTGGGTCTGTTTCCACATGATAGGTGACAAAATTCTCTCCGATGTCCTTATGTCTCCTCACTCGCTTAGATATAGGTTCTGCGAGTTCTAGTTCAACAGTTGTTTCTGCAGCAACAACATCTTCTTGGACTACCTCTTCGTAAGGAACTTGAGGCTCCTGTGCACTCACATTGTTCTCCGAAATGTCTACGAGAACAATGTTCTTGTGTCTTGTAAATTTATCTTCAAAGAATTCTACATTGTGAGATTCAATAACATGATTTGACTCAATATCAAGGAACCTCCGAACATTACTCTTATCAACATAACCCAGGAATATAGTCTTTAATCCTTGTTTCCAGCTTCTGAATCTTTAAATCCGGAAGCTTTACATACGCCAGATACCCCCACACTCGAATGACATTCAAGTTGGGTCTGACCTTGAACCAGAGTTCATGAGGAGTGACTTTCGAAGTTGTATGTCGTACTCTGTTCAATATGAACGTAGCCGTAAGCACTGCTTCATCCTAGAAGCAATTTGGAAGACCCACAGTCAATAGTATTGAGTTCATCATCTTTGTTAACGTTATGTTCTTCCTTTCTATAATACTATTTGATTGAGGGAAGTACAGAGAAGTTGTCTCGTTGATAATTCCATGTTCTCTGTAGAATGATGCGAATTCATGAGACCTATACTCTCCACCTCGATCACTTCTGAGACTCTTGAGTTGTTATCCGATTTGACTCTTGGCTTCAGCCTTGAAGTCCTTAAACTTCTCAAATGCTTCATCTTTAGACTTGAGCAGATAAACGAATGCATACTTTGAGAAGTCGTCGATGAAAGTAATAAAATACTTCATCCCGGGCTTTGTGGAGAACTATTGAAGTCACATATATCTGAGTGTACCAACTCCAGAAGATCTATACTTCAGTTTACCTGCTTGAATGGTTTTTTATGATCTTTGTCTGTGCACAGACCTCACACTTCTCCAACTCCTTACCCCCACATTTAGAGATAAGCCCTAGACTAGACATCCTGTTTTTTTTTTATAATGAACATGTCCTAGTCCATTATGCCACAACTCAAAAGAAAAACCAGAAGAAGAAACTGCATTCACTATCTCCATAGGAGTTACAATTTGAAGTTTGAACATCCCTTCGGTGCAAAAAGCCTTCCCGAAGTATGTTCCTTTAGGACATAACGACTTGACCATCGTTAATGTCCATCCTCAAGCCTGCGTTGGAAAGCAGACTTCCGAGACCAGGTTCTTGGCTATGGCCAGTACATACTTCACATTCTGAAGCACCAGCGACTTCCCCGAAGTCAGTTGCAATACCACCATCCCTATCCCGAGTACTTCAGCTTGTGTCTGGTTCGCTACCATAACCTTCTCAAAAACAGGTTGGTACGTGGTGAACCACTCCTTCTTTGAGCAAACATGACACGAGGCCTTAGTGTCTATCCACCAGTCCGTGTCAATTCCAGCTGAGTCAACCTGCGCAATCATAGCAACAAAGTTAGCCTCGCCTTGCTCTTTTTGTTTTGGTTTTTCTTTGTAGTCCCTCTTCCAGTTGCCTTCTTGCCACAGTTGAAACAATTCCCAGGATCTTTGGACTTGGGCTTGAACTGAGCCGACTTCACCTTCAGATGCTGAACATCTTTCTTCTATTGGTAGGGAGCTTTCTGCTTCTCTTTAGAATTTCCTCCTTGTACCATGTTCGCCTTAGCCATCTGCTTGGACAAGGCATCCACTTTGAGTTAAGCCCTCAACTCGTCTTTAACATGTATCCAGTACAAGAGGCATTTTAGATCTACTTCCATCTTCTTGTGGCACATGTCTGTAATAAAGTTGCTCCACCCAGGTGGGAGCTTGGCGACAATACTCTTGACGACAAAAGCATCGACCAAGGCAATGTCGTCATCCGCCAGCTTCTGACGTAACTTGAGGAACTCCTTGACTTGAGGCAACATGGTTTTGTCGTCCACAAACTGCATCCTCTAGACCTTTTTGGTCATATGGATCTTATTTCTATTCTCGTCTGCCTTGTAGAGATTCTCTACAGACTCCCATTCTCTACAGACTCCCAGACGTCTTTTTCATTGACCGTCTTGCTGTATGACTCCGCCAGAGATTCCTCCATCAAGTTCTGGATCAACAACTTGCAGAGGTTGTTATCTCGCCTCCACTTGGACTGCAAAGTCGTGGCTTCAGCAACCTTTTGATCATTTTCACCCTCTGGAATCAAAGGCTCAAGATCTGTTAACACATAATCGACGCTCATGAGTTAAAGATTGAGGCTGACCTTTCTCTTCCAGACGTTAAAGTGCTCCCCGTCAAACTTCTCAAGTTTAAATCTTGTATCGAAAAGTTTTGCACGGTTGTTCTCCATCAGATCTGAATCTGGCTTTGCGATTGTTATTCCCGAAATAGATCGTTAGATGGAAATATCGATCTATTAAAAAAAGAGTGAGATGGATAAAGTAACTTAGCAGGCAAAAATAGATCACCGCAATTCAGTTGATCGTTCTCAACCAAAGTTGTTGCAACAAAGATGAATAATCGTTCTCAACCGGAGTTGATGCAACGAAGATGAATAATCGTTGTCAACTGGAGTTGATGCAACGACTTTGCTGGGGTGATAAGGATCACCGTTGCTCAAAGCAAGATTTGCCCTATTACGATCTACTCCTAGGAACCAGCAGTCACGCCCTGCTCCCGTAGGAGCGATCGTCCTCGCTAAGGCGTGATGTCGTATGAGCCTAGACTGCGCTCATGTAAGGGAGGTTCCATAACAGCCGATTTTAGAGGCTGCGACGGGGTCGTCGCACAGAATTCCCGTACAGAGACATTGAATAATAGCAGCAAAAATTAGAACAAAACACAAGTTATTCAATAGAAGCTCTTTATTGATATTGAAACAAATGTTACAAAGGGCGCAAGGCCAAGATTACAAGTCACTCAAGCTCACTCTTCTCACATTACAAGTCACTCAGCTCTCTCTCATCTCTCAAATACAAGTCTTGGGCCAGCGGATGCTTCGGAAGGCGACGTCCATACATTATGTCAAGTATAAGTCTTGAATACATGCAGCCGTACGCTTCGAATCTCCAAGGAACTCCGTGCCTCGACGCATCCAAGCGAACTCCGCACCACGAGCTTCTACCTGTGCCTGTATGAAAACTATGTGGGTGTCAGTACTCAAATGTACTGGTGGAATGAGCTCCTCGCCCACCCATACAAAATCGACACGTTTGATTTAATTTGTGCAACATAGTCCCTTTATGATTGTCTTACTACTCTTGCCTTAGGATCAGTTTTAGGACAGATGCCTTGGCCTATTTCGTGTCTTTAGACCATCCTGTGCTTGCAATAACGATGTTAATTCATACTTTGCCTCTAGACCCTTCTTGTGCCAACAACGTTAACCTATCAAGTCGTGCTTGTCTTTCGGCCAAAATCAGAGATGCAACTACGCGGTAGTACCCAATTTCCTTATGACCGTGCTACAAATCCATCATGCCGTGCCTCGTAACTCAGTGTGACTTAACCATATCGTCGCCTCGCGGCCCTTTGTTACTTTGATCACCAACTGACCCAATCAAGACTTGTGGGTTAAGTGTCACTCGACTGACTTTGCCTTGCGGCATTTCCTGACTTACTCAAGACAACTCAAACCAACTTATGCAACTTAAATGCTGACAACTCAAGACTCGATGCCACAACTCGTGCCGAAGCACGCCGTCTACGTTGCAACCAAAACTTAGGCCCAACATTGTGTTCTAACTGTACACACACATTCAACTTAACTCAATCCAAAGGCACACATGCGGATTTGTCGCCATGCCGACTCATCTATATGATTTGGTCACTGGCTTCCAGAGCTATTGTGGACTCCTTTTTAGCTGAGTATAGGATGGACCGGTCAAAGCGGGTAGCTATTCCCAATGAGCGTCCATCGAATACTTTGCCCCAGGCTCAGCTATCCCGCTCACATTCACCCTCAAGTTTCCTCCTAGGCCGGAACGGTCCTGCTGTGGCCCCAGGTTATCGTCCGAGGAAACAAATTTACCTGTCGACAAGTTGTCCATGACCATACAAGACTCGACTCAAACTGACGTCTCATACAGTCAATCTACTTCTAGTGTTACCATCTCTTTCAGGGCCAACTTCAATACTTCTCACATCTAGACCTTGCCTCTACGACCCAGTCGCGAGCATTCTTCTCTCTTGCCTCGACGACCCAGTCGCGAGCATCTTCTTTTTTGCCCTATCATTTCACCCAACTCAAGAACAACTATTTGAAACACTTTCCAAACTCAATAAATCAACCGTGGCCGTGCCTTAAAATACTAAATCTGTGACATCGTGTCTTAAACCAACTTGAAACTCTATGTGACACCACCGCTCAAGTCATACTCTATATGACGGGTCTTACGATCGTAAAACCATGTGGTTATACCCAGCCGTTGAACTCATAGGACCGTGCTTGCCACTACTCCTGATAGCTTAACATAACTTGCCTAACTTACTTTGCAACAACTTCACGAACAAAGGCTGCGTCAAGCCTTGCGTCGGGGGAACGTGTCGTGCACGCGTTCGACTTTGAACAACCAAGTTATTGAGGTGCCTAGACTTATGCCACAAGCCGTGCAATACAATACAACTAACCCGTCGGCGAGCAGAGCTATGCCACATCTTCGGCGAAGAGACCGTGCATGCTTTATGAAGTATTTATGCGGGCGACGCCTATGAATTTGGCTAACTCTTAGCTTGTAGCGAATTCTAACTTTTCTTCTCCCAAGCCACGGGACGAAGGACCGAGTCTCATTTTCAAAGCACGCCGTGCACCAACTCTAAGCCGACCGTTGGACCTTTCTATATTCTAACTCAATTCGACCTGTCGGGATTATTCTCTTTAGCTATGTGGATTCGTCTCTTTTATTATCAAGCCTACTTGTGTGAGTTGAAAACATGCGATTTATTATGTGAAGGCTAAGATGAGGCAAGTTCACTGAAACTACCCCCCTGAGCGAGCGTCGCCTCGACTGAGCAATGTCTTCGAGCAGACGTTACAAGGCTAAGTTCGAACGCTGTCGACGTTTCGATTCCTCCGATTGACTGAGCGGGACAGGGCACTACATCATACACCACTCAGAAAAAGTTTCGTCCTCGAAACTAACTGAGTATTTACTTATTGACTTATCACTTACTCAACATTCAAGAACTCTCGCACACACTAACGCCTATGCATTTTCTCAATCCGAGCCACGCTTGCACTACCCTCAATCTTTTCTTTGAAACACTATTTAAAATCCTCGACCCTTTTTCCATTCCTCTAGTCTCACTTGATTCACACATATCACTTAGTTGGATCGTGCACATATTTTAGGCGTCCCCAAAATACATACATTTCAGCCAAGCCGTGATAGAGAATCCACAATCACCACTCGAGTCGGATCGTGCATATTTCGGGCGTTCCTGATATACGTGCATGTCAACTGAGCCTCATGAGTGATGCCTCCATAATTCCTATTGCTCCGCACCGGAATGTCTGTCTAACCGCTAGGCTATGTCTTCAGGCTAATCATCCGTCAGTATTGGAATCATAGTTCCCAAACAATAATATCAATACTGACCCCATCCTAAGGTCAAACCAAGTTGATAGTACGGGATTTTCTATCCAAGCTCGTATCACTCCACTCACTCACTCCGATTTCTAAACATCGAGCATCGATTTCCTACGCATATCCCAACATTCATTGCATGGGGTTCGAGTCATTCAGCAAATCCATCCTACGATAAGCTCACTCAACCAAATCTTCAACATATCAATATCGCTTGTCCAACAAGCCATTTCGCATAGTCTATCTCTTTGAACACGTTCGACATAATCTGTCTATCAATCCTTCCAAATCAGATACGCTACAACACAATTCGTCGCTAACCAAAATTTCACATTTCACATTTCCTAAGTCATCTATTCCAATTCACGTAATCGATCATAAGGTCGTCTAGCTTAAAATATGTTGTGCCCCGATCTCACACAGTCCGATAATCCACGGTGGGCATGAAATCACCATGCAACGCTCCCGCGGAATAGTTATTCTCGTCGGGGCGTAACTCTTTATTTTGAGTCTAGACTAATTCATTCTCGATGCACGGATTGGACCTACTCAATCCTCAAGTTTATTTTTTCATCAATCGCAAGTCCTAACATCCACAAATTTTCTTTCGCATCAACCGACAAAAGTCGAGACAATCAAAGTTGCCGTATCCTGATTTTTCGAGTTCAATCATTTCCGCGACATGAATCACCATGTCAGCGCTCACGCGGAACGATCGTCCCAAATTCGACACAACGCATGTGCGAGGCTAGAGTTGCACTCGTGCAAGATCATCGACGTTGTGGCTATCAACATAACCATCAAGACACGATCATTTTCATCCAACATTCATCTCAACCAAAAATCCTAAGTATAGCATCCAACCGAACAATAACACTTGCACGATCGTCATTCGCCAAGTCAGAGTACCCCCGAGTTATCGTATATCGATCTTTGATACGCCTCAATACCATCGACGATATGCGTAACTTGACGATCTTCCTTTGCAACCAATTTGAATCGTACGAATGATGATATCATCCGACTGGATAATCTCCTCGACATTCAAGTTCAAGTTCAATCATTCACAACATCAATTTCCTCAAACCAATTTTATGTATTGTTCATCCGTTTATCTTAAGTCATCGACCAACGTATTTCCTCAATTCGCATCATTCCTTGCTAACTCACATCATCGAGCAACATTCAATCCAATCCTTAGAGTCATCGCGTAACTTTAAAACTCAACTTTTCATGCACGCTATCCTCCTATCGTGCTAACTTTTTCTATACGATCCACCTATCGATTTCTTTTGATCGAGTCATCCATTCGCTACACCTTAACTTTTTTCTCGATTTGATTACCTACTCTATCACTTCTGTATTGCATACTCGCATAATTCTCAATCCCGTGCACCTTCCGTGCACATTAATTTCTAGGTTGTTCGAATCGACTCGTCAAATCTTCAAGACTATACTTTGTTCAATCATATTCAATCTAAGGCTTTGCATACACGCGATGCTTCCTGATAGACTTATCGACACCCTGTATCCTCAATCGATCGATCGGCATCCCTGAGGCTATCACATACACCACTCAGGGATGAAGTCATTCAACAAATCCTCAAACTATCATTCAAATCAAATCGACTTCTTCAAATTTTTTCGTTTGAACCATTTTTTCGAATTTCAAGCACGCTCATCTATACCGTACCGACGTTATCGTTGCTCGATAGCACCCCTATCGATAGTCATCTCACATTACTCAATCAAGTCCAAATCATTCTCGTCCGACACAATTCGAATCCTGCACTCGACTTTGCTAAGGTCAACACATCCTTGGTGTATATGCCCAGTCTGACTTAGCTAACCGTGCTTACGCAAATCATCTTTTTATTTTATCAAAAACTGTTCTCATACGTTTTACAAAATAGATAGACTTATTGTACGGACATCCCGTGGGACAATTGAGAGAGAGCTCACCAACGATATCAACTTTACGGAAGCAACACTTCAGAGTTTGCAGAAATAATGGAGTTAAAGAATTCAATCGATAGTCCAAGGACGTAAAGCCATGCTCTGATACCATTAAGTCACGCCCCGCTCCTATAGGAGTGATCGTCCTCGCTAAGGCGTGATGTCGTACGAGCCTAGATTGCGCTCGTGTAAGGCGGGTTCTGTAGTGCCCCGGCCCACAAGATGCCTTATGATGGATGGTTGGTTCGATGAAGCCTTGTTGGACTTGGGATTATGTGAAGAATCGCTTGGAAGGCTATGCGATCGTGGCAGGAATCGTCCTATGAATGTGAGTAGTGTTAAACCCTTCAAAGATCCTTTAGCTTCACGCTTAAAATAAGGATGAGTATGCTATGTTTCTTATTGTGTTGCTCAATAACACCTTGCATGGAATTTGGAAAGATAATGAAAGATAATAATCACCTGAACGTAAACTGTTTTGGCTAAATAAATTGTATGCTTGTACGCTGTTGCGATGAATTACATGACAGGTGAAGGCGAAGTCCCAAATACTTGGGCGGTGAGTATATCGAGCGTTGGCTCAATGAATAGATGGCAATACAGATGTTAAGATCCAAAACTGGGCAGTAAGTATGCTTGAATTGCATTCAAATGAATGAATGCCAACATGCTAAGTCCCAGGAATTGGGCGGTGAGTACATTGAGTTTGGTTGGAAAGATGTATGGTATCAAAGATGTGGCAAAAGGATTGGGTAACAACATTCTATTATCCTGTCGCCGATGTAGAATATTGATTACGCCAAGACCCTGGATTGGGCAGATGATAATGTGAGCAATGGCTCAAGGCAAGATGGCTAGATGGCAAGATGGTAATATGAATGAGAATGGTGGCTGAATTACTTAGTTTCCTTATCATGTATTATATGTTTTCTTCTTAGATAAGTTGTATATAGTTGCATGGTCATGGACAACTTGTCGACAAGGTGGTTTCTCGAACGGTATTCCTGGGCCATGGAACCCGGTTCGTCCTAGGGGAAACCAATGCCAAAGTAGTGGCAGTGCTGAAGTAGTAGCACGGTATACAGGACTTGCAGTGGGGCTAGCTACCTGCACTGGCAAGGGCGCTGTATACCTGTAAGACGGTCCAGGATGGCATGTCGCCAGTGACCTTCATATAGATAGGTCAGGTGCTAATGATGTCTTATGCAGGCAGAGTAAGTTATTACTCAATACAGGGAAGGATGTCGGCTGTTGGTAAGAATCACCTGAACGGTGATATTTATTGAATCATGATATTGTTTCTAACAATGTCTTGTGCAGGCAGAGTAAGTATTATAAATGTACAGGGATGGCTACACCCGTGGGTAAGAATCACCAAAGGGTGATAACAGTATGCTTTAAATTATGTTGGCTATGAGATTTGCATGCTTTACTTTTGTCGGCTATAACATGAAATTGA